>PNEQ01120780.1:0-12505 GCA_003012365.1 Medauroidea extradentata
GTTCGGACGACCGGCGGAGGAAGACCAGATTGCATCTCCAGTGTATGCCAGCGAGTTACGTCGCAAGTTGGTTCACACTCACAACTTTGCCCGGCGACACCTTAGGATCAACACCGACAGGATGAAGACTCGCTACGATAGGAATGCACCAGATGAAACATTTCAAGAAGGTCAACTAGTGTGGTTGTACAACCCTCAGTGAAAGAAGGGGTATTGTCCCAACCTGCAGAAGAATTGGGAAGGCCCTTATGAAATAGTGAAGAAGATCAATGGCGTTGTGTTTCGGATTGTTCGTCGAGGCTCTCGGGCGAGAGGACCTAAAGTTGTACACATCGACAGATTAGCCCTCTACGATGGACCTGAGGCTGTTGTGTCTGTTCGGGACGAACAGACTTAAGGAGGGGGCAGTGTTGCATGCTGTGTTTCTGAGGGCGGGCTGGATGGGGCCTGTGTCGAAACACCTTTAGGGCTGGCGCATGACTCAAAGCCCGAGTGTCTCACAGTGGGAATCCCGCCGAAACTACGTCATAGATACCTGTCCCAACTGCGTTTTTGCCCTGCGAAGCGGCGTACGTGACTCAAACCACATCCGAAACATGATGAAATATCTAATTTTAGACCACTGTAATGCGATAATTCCCCTGCGGTTTTGCCTGGTATATAAGGGCTGAATCGACAAATTGGAGAGAGTTCGCTATTGGTCGTGCTAGAGAAAGGTGCTTTGGTTGTGGAGATAGACTGGTGAAGACATCTTGGTGACGTCAGAGTCTACTGTGAGGCGGCAGGCGGCTACCTTCGGAGCAGTGTTGGACGAACCAAGAGGACTGCTGCGGCGGGCTGACGGGCGAAGAAGGAGGTACGCGACGGGAGTCGAACCGAAGACCTCAAGAGTGAAGACAGCGGTGCACTCCGGGTGCTGCGCAGCACACGACGATTCATCACTACGGCGGACTATTAAGATTGTACACTGTCACTACTTGAAAGATGTTGATTGTATATATGACTGAATTTTATCGTGATTTGTACTGTTTAATTAATTGATGGTAGACATTTTTTGTGCTGTAATTGTGAAAGTTAATTAACGTGTCTGTGACACAGTGGTATTTGTGTGCATAACTAATTGTGTTGTGAGAGTTATAGCTGATTACTGTTTTGTGTATTTCGTAGCTTTGGGAGCTATTAAATCCAGTACTTAATTTAACTCTTTTATTTATAATTATAAGACCTCTATCCCAAAAGAACTCATGGGAATTGCCCACATATGAAGTTTATGTCTCAAACTTGTAACAATATTCATACTATCACACAATGAACAGTAACAAAAGCGCGATCCACACAAAACAGCAAGACAAATTAATGTTGACAGATGATTTACAGTGCAATATTGCCAACCTACCACAGATATTTTCTCTTTGCAGTTTGTGGCCTTCACATTAAAACATGTGGATTCAGGAACAGTATCTAGTAAATGCAACATACATTACATCCACATATCTCATAATGCATTTGTTGACACGGCAAATGCAATACAATAACAACAAATCGCGAAATTCAAATTTTTTGTATTCAAACATTGTCAGTTAAAATAATTTACCTCTGCCCTTTTAACAAACATAGTGTATTCCATGTTAAAAGGGCATTAGTTCACAAATGCTACTCTTTTGAAATGAATCGGTAATTTGTGAAGTTTATAAACAGCATGTCCAATGCATTCCTGTATGTCCTTTAGGTGTCAAACGATGCATCTTTGTGTCTACTACCCGTCATAAGGACTTCGAAAAAATGTGACTTATGCCCGTTTAACAAATGGCAGGCAACCTTTTCTGTCACAAACATTTTTTAAAAGAAATAATGGTGGTGCCACCCCTTTTCGATGTGATTGATGTGTGTTAAATGTACAAATCATTCATGTTATTACAGTTTTCGGTAAAAAAAAATCGTAACCAGAAATTTGTTTCTGTCAAGCAAGTAGCCTACTTTTCTAAACATTACAAAAAGGGTTCATATTTTCACATACTTTGTAAGCATCTGCAGCGCTTCCTACGTTAGCTGGACACCATTAATTCCCTAAATCTAAGACTCTGTTTGCACCTTAGCAGACACCGATTTAAGTTTGTCGGTATTTTTTAGATACACGCTCGGGGCGTTACGAGGCGGTTGACTCCATGTCGCCCTTGGCAGCGAGACCCACGTTCCTGTAACTCACCTATAAGCACGGATATGAAAACAGCTTACTAGGGTGTTTATTACGGTGACTTCTGGTGAACGGGGCTCTTAGCGACGTAAACTGGGCGTTTATACGAACTGATTCACGTACGGATGTCACACGGTACGACGTGGGTGGCATCTGGACGCCGCTGCCTCGTGTAAGCACGCCGTCGGGTGCGTTCCCGTATGCCGGGTCGGTACTGCCACCCCAGCCCGTTCCGTATCAGTTGGCCTGGTGCGCACGACAGGCTGCAGTATGAAGAGGACGCAGAATGGTCCGCGTCAAAATATACCATTAACCTCTCATGTTGTATTTTTAATATTTACATCCGTTAATCAGACAGGCGTAATGGAACTAACTATCTCTTACGGAGTAAATACGTGTATTAATAAATACAATTTTAAGAATTCACAATATAGCCCAATACGTCCATGATACATGCTGGACTGTCTTTACAAGCATGCTAAAGAGGAACCCTAGTTAGATATTTATCGACGGTGACATACAACTTCACACAATAACAGGAACTATGAGAGAAATTAGCCATTGACCTATTTTTTTAGAAACATTCTAGCTTTCGCCTTAATCGAGCTATTTCGAGAAACCAACAAAATGAGAACGTTAGGAACCTGTAATCGAACCCGCGTCTTCCCGAATGCGAGTTCAACGTTTTACCCTTGAAAGTATTTCCTAAGACGTATAATACTATGCGAAAAATATAAAATGGCCACCATTTATAAATTATAAACACAGGATGAACGAATTACAGAAAAATCAAATCAGCTTTGTATGTAGTTTGATAAAATTCTAAAATACTGTTCCTTACATAATTAGCTTATTCAAAAATGTTAAAATGGTCGCCATTTTGATAATTTGAAAAAGGGCGTAAACGAAATGTATAAAAGTCAATTCAGGTTACTAACTAACATATGTGTATAAAGTTTAATGAAATTCGGTCCACTGGTTCAAAAGTGTTTAGGGGGGAGACAGGATGTTGATCCCGTAAGCTTACTATTTCCTTCGGAAATTAGGCTGGAAATCAGTTTCGCAGTTTTGTTTGAAACGATTGTCTCAATGTTGGCTATTTTTTAAAGAAAGTAAATGCTTTGGTTTTAGCTTATTATGTAACTAACGAAATTATTGTTAACGGACAATTTAGTCACGACCATATAACGCCACGTCATAAAAAAAAACTATTACGTCAAAAACTATTTCAAACAAACCTGCAAACATATTTGTGATATATGCTCTCGTTTAAGCTTAAAAAATTAACTATCGCATAAACAATAGAAACACGAAAGCATAGTTTTAAATATGAATAATTAGTAGCACCGAATTAATGAACTCCGAGCTAATTTTGGAGATCATAAATCATTTTTATTAAATAGGCCTACTGCGCGCTAGCTTTTCGTCGGCAAAATAGCAATTTTTATATACTTGTACATAATTTTGTTTATCCTGTACACTAGCTTACGATATGTTTTTTCGCTCGATAAAACATTTTATAGCTTGCATTTTTTTTTCAAATGGCAATTTAAAGTCAAAACTGTACCGTTTCCTGGACGTATCCATACTACGAATTAACTCACCTTCAAAAGTAAGATAATTCGCGGTGCGTAACGATACCATGAAATACTGAATAGAATGTTTCCTCATTTTAAAAAATTGGAGATTACGATACATTTCTGACGAGTGCAATACATGTATTTCCGGTCGCACCAATTTGCAGCAGGAAGCCGACGACGAACGGATGATGCGTTATTGGACTCGCTCGGCTGGAAGACGGCTGTATGACGGCGCTAAGACGTCGATAAGATGGACGAGGGCGAGGGGATATTCCGGCACATGTTGTCGCTCCCATGTTTATGCTGTTTTTTGCGATGGTAATTTCATCAAGCGAAAACGAAAGCAGATATCATAATTCTGTTCGGGAGTTTTGTTTAAAATAGTTTTAGTCGGGATAGCTACTTTTTTTCAAGACAAGAAAAAAAAACATAATATTTATTTTCGTGAATAAATTAGCCAACATGGTGAAACACGTTTCAAAAAACTGCCAAACAAGTTTTTAATTTCTCCTCTCGTTTAGGCATAAAAAATTTCTATCGCGAAAACTATATAAACATGGAAGCATGGCCCTAAGGGGCCTCCTAGATAGGCTGCGTGTGTGTGTGTGTGAGAGAGATAGAAGCAGTAAGGTTGCTGTTGGCCAACTACGTAATGCATTATCGCCTCTTCGCGCTAGCCACTCAGGCGGCATGCAGTGCTTTAGCATTAATTATAATTTTTCATATTGGACTTAAAGCGGTGGCCTCATTATTTTTTAATCTGTGGCCAACATAGTTCAAAGTCTAATGCTTGTTTCTATAATTAAGTTTTCGAATCCGGTTGTCATTTTTACAGGTACGGCAGTCTGGAAACCCATTTCTGACCATTTTGCGTGGCCTGAAATTGACATTTTAAATAAACGTGCAGAATTTTAAAACTGTAGTGACATAGTTTGAGTGAGTGAGAGATTTTGGTCAGCGCTTAACATCAAGGTCTTCAGCGCTAGTGAGGGGTGATATGAGGTGAGTATGGAGCAGTACCGGAATAAAGGGGCGGGGGAAACGGGAGATCCCCGAGAAAACCCGCCGACCAACGGCATCGTCCGGCACGATTCCCACATGTGAAAATTCGGGGACCGATCCCACGGGGAATCGGACCCGGATCGTTGTGGTGGGAGGCGGCGAGAGATGTGACCCCTCGACCACAGCGTCTCCGACATAGTTTGAAGTGTGTGTTCTTTTCGTAGATACACAAATACAATGTGCGTTCAGTAGTTTCGTAAAAAAAATAATGGCAACTCGCTGCAGCGCATTTCAAGCGCAGGTCCTTTAAGGGGACGGTTAACCTCAGTTTTCAACGTCTTTTATTATTTTTATATTTGTACGAGATATTTTTTCTTATATTAGACATAAATTGTGACTAAAATTTTCTCTTATGAAATTTTTGTATCTCTTATATTTTCTGCGTAATGAGTCGTAAACGTAAAAATTAGCACTTTACAGTTTTATGTACGCCACTAACACCAACTGACGTACCAAACCAAAAATAAAAATTTACAGTGTACAACAATATTATAGGATGTGATTTGACATGTATAAAAACAAGAAATATATAGTTTTGAATTTTTAAAATTTTTTGAAATTTTTAAATTTTCATGTCAAAATTTAGCGTTTTTTATTAAAAGCAAAAATAAATATTTAATTTTTTGTTTTATACATGTCAAATCATAGCCTACAACATTGTTGTACATTGTGAATTTTTCGATTTGGTATGTCAGTTGGTTTTAGTGGCGTGTATAAAACCGTAAAGTGCAAATTTTGACGTTTACGACTCACTACGCGAAAACTATAACAAATACAAAAATTTCCTAAGAGAGAGATTTAATCACAATTTATGTCTAACATAAGAAAAAATATCTGGTATAAATAAAAAAATAAAAAAAGACGTTGAAAACTGAGGTGTACCGCGCCCTAAGTTGGGCGTCTGCTCATGGCAGCGAGTGGCGAGCAGAGCTTTGGCCGTTAACAAATTATTTTCAAACTGTTAACAGATTATTTTCAAACTGTTAATCGCACATGAGTGGTGTATATTTAGGAATAGCATTTAAAGAACGTTACACGTGTGTACGCCTATTTCAATTTCACCGGTAGGCTACTCAGTAAAGCATACTTTCTAGTTGCGGAAAATTACAAAACTACAACTTATTGCTAGGGCCCGGTAGTTTTCGCGAAAAGATTTTTGCTCCACTTTGTTTCAGTGTCTTACGTGCACACCTGCAGTTCAACTTCATGGCTATTGACAGAGTGTTTTTGTGCAGAGTCGTTATTCATTTGACTGTGCCAATCAGTACACGGATAACTGTCACACATCACGTCTGTGATTTGCGGGTTTAATCTCCACACGCTGGGTGTTACGGCATCCAATCACTGACCACATAACAGAGATGCAGGTGCGCACGTAAGGCACTGGAACAAACTGCTGCAAAATTCTTTTCGCGAAAATTACCGGGCTCTAAGGTCTTTTTAGGTATGTAAACGTCTGCGCAAAATCTTTTAAAACGTATAGGTAGGGTCCGCGCGCCAGCACTGAGTCCCTATAGCGGGCATGCGATTCTCGCTCGTAAAGATATAAAGAATATAACGAGGCTGATACCATGTCGACGCACGAACTATCCGAAGTAATGTCGTAAGTTGGGTTGAGTTTGCCACTGTTTTACTGCGGCGTGTATGACGTTTACGACGAAAAATGCATACATGCCAGG
Organism: Medauroidea extradentata; assembly: GCA_003012365.1. Taxonomy (NCBI): domain Eukaryota; kingdom Metazoa; phylum Arthropoda; class Insecta; order Phasmatodea; family Phasmatidae; genus Medauroidea; species Medauroidea extradentata. Next base: position 6,516 of record PNEQ01120780.1, read on the forward strand.
ATCTCAGAGCTGGCGCGCGGACAGTAGAAATGATGGTTTATCGCGGGAAAACTTGACTGTTTGCTGGATTTCGACGCACGTTTAGCTTACCAAAAAATTATCGGCTTTCGCATGTACTTGGAGCTGTTGCTCTTTTTGACTGAGCCAATAAGAATCCCGCAGTTGTAACATTTGGTACCTGTTTTTAGTCTCAGACAGTTACGTTTTGGCAGACGTTCAACACCCAATTATATGTGTTGCAAGAAACTACAGTGTTTTCAAGGGCATGTTGGCACAAAACATTTTCGCGATATTCCATCATTAGAGGTATGTGAAATTCGCGGATTCGCTTCAGGGTGAGCTGGAATTCAAACGCGTTTAAATTTGTGTCACTTTCCGATTGGATCACAGATTACCAGATACGTCCTTAAATACTTTCAGCCAATAACACATTTGTAGCTACACGTGGAACGAATTACGCTTGACAGCGAATTAACACGAGCTGGAATATACATAGGATTGCGGAGTCTAGCGAATTTCACGTACCACTAACCGTCATCTTTACATATAGGCCACGTTTCACCAACCTCTGTTAAGCATTTTTAACAAATGTTAAATGCTTAGCAGAGGTTGGTGAAACCGGATCATAGGCGTGTACAATAACCCTTTATCTTTAACAATACGTCATACAATAATAGGGCAATCGCTGAAGGTCTCATAGAGGCTAGTTATCGGCGAGAAGACTGCACGCCAGTTCAGAGACTTGCGCCTAGAGGCTAGTGTGAGGCGAGATACGCGTTCTGTCTCGTCCTTACCGCTCCTGCACTTCTAGGCCTCGAAAGAGCAAAATACGTTCTCACATACGGCCACTTTAATCTGGGACATAAACAGTGTTGGAATTACTAATTTTTTCTATCCGTATGGCTACATCTTTATCGTCTCCAGTGGATAAATACATAGACTCGACGATTGTATTACGGCGCATGAAAAGTGACCCAAGTGGAGTTTATTCACGTACAGATAGTCGCCAGAGCTTGTATAATCGACAATGAGATCAACTATTTTTTGATGCTGCGTATCGTTACTTTTAACCGGTATCGGGACCTAAAATAACGTATGAAAAGTTTTGTGTCATTTAATAAACTACGTTGTTAGGCATATATCTGGGCAGCTAAGTAAGAATCCTGCATTACCTGTAGGTGTTTAGTCACAACGTTGTTTAACATCTAGTAATCTAGAGAACTTGGTTACGTGTCCAATCAAACCGCAAGTTATTGTCTGTCCCACGAATGACTGCACTTTTTTTGACAGTTCTATTGCCTCATTACTTTGTGGTCCACTGTGCAGTACCATTTAGAATCCAGCGCTGCCAACATCGTTTCGCTCAATGATCACGAAAATAAAAATATTTGATTTCGTTTCTTATTATAGAACATTTACAAGCTGTTAACAAAAACTTCAGTCATGAAATAGACTTCAACTCCACTAGGCAACTTTTAGTATGCGCTTTTGTCATCTATTTCGATACGTTTAAATTTACCAGTGTTTAAGTTAATTCTACTTTATTTGATTCGCGATAACGTAAGTATTTTTGAATCTAGTTTAGAATAACGATTAAAAAAATAATAATATGTATTGTGACCTCAGATGTTACGTTTCGAGTTCGTTATCACATATATAAGTGGCAACACTGCACTTACAGGAGTTAGCCCTCTCTTGCGCACAAAAGTTGCCATACTACTACTGCTGGGCGTAGGTTCGAATCCCGGCCAGTTCGACGGTTAAATTAGGTGTTTTACTAGACCGTCATCGTAAACTGACGTAGATTTTTCTGCAACATCACACTGAAAGCGTGTTACACGTGTGAACACAGCAGTAAGTGTTCTGGTAGAACATATTTGTCAGATTCCTGTTACCAATGTGGACATTTGTATTGGCATTGGAATGAAGTGATACGTTGACCTTTTAAAATTTAATATGCAGATATTATTTTAAGGCTGAAATGATAACTGATATGCAAAATTCTTGCATACTATTCAGTTGAGTCACAATTAAGCTAGAAAAATGTGATTTTATTGTGTTATAAACTCAAGCTATAAGTAAAACTATTTGTAAAACCCCTGTCACAAACGTTTTATCATACGTATTGACTTTCGCGTGAAATACACATCTATCATACATGTTATTAATTCTTAAGTATGGCAGATTGCAACATGAAGTATTACTTTATCAGAGTTAGATGGCGATAGAATGTAATAACCTACAATAAACAAACATTCGATCGCCATTTACCATTGATTAAATACGTAGAGCCACGTGATTTAGTCTTATATTATTATTAATTAAGAGCCTGTACGATAGTTGTGTAATCTGAAACGATAGCTAATATGGTACGTTTTTATCGCAGGATTCTTGCGAATTGGTTTTACTAAAAGCTGTGTGTTGAAACAAAGTAAACCCGTATTGTTTTAACTAACTTGTGAAATTACTGAAAATAGCTATTATTCTATGTCAGCTATTATTTGAACTTAAATAAAAAGGGCATTATTATAACAGTGGGACAAATATTATCAGCAGAACCTAAGTGACAACAGCGTTTCTTAATTACTTAAATTGAAATACAGCAAAGAACTGAAGAAGTGGGGTTGAGAGTCACTGATGGCTCTATAGGCGGCCGCCTGGCTATCTCTTGAATTGCGCGCAGCGTATTTGAAGTTACGTTTTTACTCAGAGACCAGTAAATATGTGATCAATGCTTATCTACAAAAATAATTATATCTTAGGCTGCTTGTAGTTGTGGCTTTTAAGACACCACACACATTGGAAATTTTAAAGCCCTAAACTTAGAAACAACCGGTTTTTTAGGGGGTTGTTTCTTAAGATAGATGCAACGGATTCGTTAAAAAATGAGGTCTACAGTAAAATTGGCCTTTGCTACTGATGTGTAAAATGATACGGTCGCCGCTTAAAGTGCCCCGATAAAAACATTACAGCGTTTACGCCTTTGGGCATGGAGGCGATATCACGATACATGTGTCGACCTGCGTTGTTCGTAGCACCTTATGTCGTCTCACACACACAAACATACCTTTCACCAGGCAGCCGCCTTAACAGGAAAGTCGTGACAGCAGATGCGGGATGACAGAAGGTGGATACGGAGCAGCGCCTGTATTATAAGTGGGGAATGCGAGAACCTCAATAAAACCAACATAACAATGGCATCTTCCACACAAGATACTCTCATGCAAATATCCGAGTAACCGCAATCACACCCGAACAGCCTTTGTGAGGGGCGAACGCTATAGCCATTCGACTGACACTGCCACATTTTACATATGTAAAATGGGAAGAACTTGGCGATCCCGAAGAGTTCCTGTGGCACTTCGCATCGAAAGCATGTTACACGTGTTTCCGGCAGGACAGTAGTTGTGTTAGCTGTGCTGTATTACATTGGATGCAATTTGTCACGCAGTATGGAGTACACTTGGGATGAGTATGCACATATGTATCTGATATTTGGTGAGTGTCGATGTGTGGCCTACATGGCTGCACGTGTATACGCAGAACGCTATCCACATCGGCGTCATCCATACCCCAACGTATTTGTACGCCTGGCCGTTCGTCTCAGACACACTACAAATAATTTGCAAATTTACCACGCTTGCGTATAGAAGCGCTAATAAAGTAGGTATTGTAGAATTGTTTCCCAGACATCCATGGTAGCACTCCCAGACATTTTAGTAAAACAGCCAAATGTATACTGAAGTTACCAGACTTGTATTGTAACAGTAGTAAAAGTTTGCGTATTTACAAGGCGGAAGTATGCTAACTGTCCCATACGGTGTTAAGGTTAATTACTTCCTAAATATTTTAGGAAGTTTTTTAACAGTGGAGAAACAGGAATGTTAGCTCCCCACAGGCATGATACTGGGTGAAATCTCTTTGTCGGGACACCGGTGAATGTTCGACGTGTTATGCAGGAAGTGTATTTTGAACCTCGAACATCAGTCCGTAACACTGCACGACGAACATGACAGTCTCGTTCAACTTTGCGTAACGTTCTACAGGGGGAAAATCTACAGCCTTCCACTTCACAAGGGCGCAACAGTTAAGACCAGAGGATCACCAACTGATACTTGACTATTGCATGTGGCTTTTGCAACAACATCAACAAGACTCACATTTTACTCCATCAGTACTGACGAAGCAACATTCACAAATGAAGACATGTTAAATATCCACGCCAATTACTGGGCTCTTGAGAACCCTCATTGTCATCGTGGACGGGCCTTCCAACAGCGCTGGTCAGTAAACGCGCGGGCTAGTATTTACGCATCATAGGACCGTATTTACTACCTGACAGACTAAGGGCCGATATATAAACCGCTTTCGGTTGTTATCCAATCACCGAAAGTCTCTTCCGGCCGAAACGCACACTATAAACGTCTTTCGTTGGTTGGTTGACTGCCTGGAAGTGAAGAGTCATCCAATATCAGGTGAATGTGGTCAGACGGTGATTCGAAAGGCTGTTCGGCTTATTTGTGTACGGTTTTTAACAATGGCGCGGGAGTTGGATGAATTTCGTAACTACATTGACGATGTGTTAGAATTTTACGAAGATCTGGAAGAAGTTGTACGGGCACCAAAAGTATATTTGAGAAATATTCCTGACCCTTTCGAAATAAACCGGGATGAAGAACTCCGAAAACGTTACAGATTTTCGAAAAACGTAGTTATGGAGGTTTTGTATCCCTACGTACAACATTTGGAAAAGCCAGATAAACGTGGATTGCCAATACCGGCAATATAAATATTGCTTTTGACACTGAGATTTTATGCCACTGGCAGTTTTCAGCTATTATTTACAAGTTATCGTTTACTTCATAACTGTAATGCCAGACAAGTCAATTACTTTGAGGTTATAACAGAATATGATGCCTACAGCAACACACAATGGGGTCGCGGTACTTGTAACTAAAAAACATTGAAAATTTTTAAACAATTCGTAGAGGTGTTTGTACAATTTGTAATAACTTGTAGGTAAATATCAGGAATTATAGTGTACCGGCCAAAGTATAGATTTTAAAACATATTTTGTCTAGAGGCATTATAAGTAGTCCGACGTAAAAATAAGGTTAGGTTAGGTTGTTAGGTTACCTGAACTAACATTATCTAGCCTAACCTAACCTAAGTTAATCTAACCTTATCTTACTTAACATAACCTAACAATCTATCATAAATTATTTTAACAAAAATTATTTATACAGCACTAAGTTACTTAGAACGTCACTATAAACAAATTTCGTTATTAAACTGTACCTCTAAAGACAATAGTTTGGTCGGTACATGATGAGTAATGATTCGTAATATTTACTGAAATTATATCAAACTAACCTAATGGCCCTAAGTTACATATAGGAGTTCAAAGTAAACTCACTTTACAATAAGTGGCGATGCGTGAAGTGTTGTAGGGCAAGTTGTGATTAGCAGTGACTATACAGAACTCTGCCAGTGTAACCATTTGAGTGATAGGGGCAGGTACTTTCCTCAGCCAGTAGCAAGTAGCAGGTAAAAGACAAGGAAGTAGTTCTCAGTAATACACCTAGGTCTCAGACACACAACTGTCACCTGCTCAATGAGTATTGTCAGATGTTATACTGCTTGCAGTGGAACACGTCCATGCTTCGCCACTGTCTACAACACTGTAATATTTTTCGACCACAAGTTAATCTACACTGTAGTTAGGATGTTAACACACATGATAACGCTATCAAGGTTAACACAACACGAGAAATGTTTTTTCGTATTATAGATCTCGTTTATTTGGCAATCTACCGACAACTATGCTTATCCACAAAACAAATAAAAAAATTGCCCTATTTCTGCTCAACTTATCACTGTGATATATTATGTCCGGACGACTGAACTAAACATTCAACTTGTTTAAAAGAACTTATGTCTCATAGGGATGTTTGTTTTAAATAAGCTAATTATATGCGCCTTACATAATG
>PNEQ01120780.1:12605-29814 GCA_003012365.1 Medauroidea extradentata
AAGTAAGGCATCACATCAGTCTACCCAGGACAGAGGATGAAGAAAATTCAGCTAAGCAACATTTTTATAATGTTGCAAATTTCCCTGGTGTGGTATGTCTTATTGACTGTACACATGTTCCAATTGCCAATCCTGGCGGTGACATGGGGGAAGTGTTCAGAAACAGACATGGAACATTCTCTCTAAATGTTCAGGTATACATGAACAGTTTTCATACATAAGGAATTCTTTACCCTAGGCTACATTCAAAACAGCTTCTGGAAATCATTGCCACGCTATTTATTTTATTAATTTAAGTAGTAGTATTATGAGGTTTCATTTTAACAATTAAAAGGATTTGTCTGAATAGTGTAAAATGAATATAATAGATGCCCGATACATTGAAGATAATAAACACAGTAGAGATTTTAGAATACAGAAAATGCAAAGGAAATTGTAATATAATTCATAGTATATTTTATTTTAACAAATACCACATACATTCTCACATTAATTCTGATCCCCGTTTACTTTTCTGTGTGCCATGGTTCATCTTTTCTACACATCCTGCACGCTGTTGTGAATGTAGCGTAGACCCTAACAATTTATACAATTACTCTAACAACAGTAAGACGTACAAGTGAATATGATACCATTTCATCAGTTTGCATTATTTGTCCTCTTTTAAATGGTTATTACATAATGCTTTTTAAAATATGTCCTTGGTACTGTAAACGTTACACACGGAGGTAATAATATAAAACGAACCTAGCGACAGCCCTGTGTCATGAGAACGGTTCCATTATTATAGCCAATCAAGATTGCCACTACTATTCATATACGTGCCTCTTTTTACTAAGTTGTATTGCACATTATCTGATCAATAGTTGAAATTAGTGAAACATAACTTCTTAAGCCCAAAATCTTTTGTTTTTCTTTGTTTCTACACTAAAATATACTATTTTTATATGATATTGCAATATAACAGGAGCAATTCTTCTTGTAATTATACTTAAATTAAGAGTAGTTTAATATTTATTACTATTCCTGCATTAGGAGAGAGATTACGTTTTAAAAGTAATGAAATTCATTACCGGTATCAGTACATAGAAGAAAATGTTTTATGAAAAAAGCCTAATCAAGTAAAAATACTTACTGTATTGTATTTTTCTCTTGAGTCATTCCTACAATTGGAAAAACAGTGAAACCGAGGACAATTTTTTTTACTTTTAACGTGATTGCATAATTAATTAAATCAGATGAGTAGTAAATTAAAAAGTAATATTTTTACATACAAATTTCTGTTTCGTACGGATAATGTTATGACCGTACCCTACATCTATAATTGTATTAACTACATATAGTGTTATGAGTCACGGAAGTACGGTGCTTGGTGAGTCACCTATTTGTCACAGAATGGACATTAACACTATTTCATTAAATTAAATAGTTTGCTACTAAAAAAATTACATACCAGGTGTTGCTATTGTAGTTATTCAACAAAACATACATGGTTTCTCTTTCTCAAGTTAATGTACAAATTCCACTTTCCAGAGCACAATTTTCAAATCAAACACCAACAATTACGAGCTCGTAAGGACTGCTCATCAGGATCCAAATTCTTTCTGATAAAATTTCTATTTTTCGAAAAATTTATTCTGAAATCCCTCATTCTAGCAATTGTGTCATCTTACAAGCATATCGTCGTTGCCGGTGAAAAACCTCCTATGTGGCTTCAATTGTATTAAAATATACTTCGTAATAAAATTTGTGTACACAATTGTACTTAAGCGTACAGACTAACACAAATTAATTATGCGTGTGTAGTTCCATGATATTTAATACACTAAACACTAACAATAATATGTGATTTTTTTAATTTGTATTCTTTTTACTTTCCTACAAATTTTTTAATTTTGCACATAGGAGGATTTTCACCGGCAACGACGATATACGACTAATTCACAGCTGCATACAACACACAGACAGACATCCACAAACCGTTACTTTTTCCAGTGATCCTGAAGCACATGCCATTCACCATTATAGTAAACAAGTAAGGAACCAACGCCTGTACTTTCAATACTCCTGGTATAATCTCTCCCTCATTTTACACTCTCGCTTCATCCCCGAGAAATTCCATTATCCAACTCACAAGTAAATGAAGCCGAAAATGCCGAAAAAAGAGCACATTCGCAATTTTACTGTGGTCTAAAACACCGAAATGAAATAATTGGTAAGTGCAAACTTGCGAACCTTCTTTTCGTACTACAGTTCGTGCAGTTCATTAGTTTACTGGAACTCAATTCACTCGTAAAATTATTACTTGGTAAAAAAGTAAGGGTTCAAGTCAAAAATAGTGTAACAGTAACATCGGCCAAGCTTACAACCCAACACTTTGTGTGATGCCTGTACACATCAAAAGGTAGCCTTATTAGTCTATGCTCATGACAATCTGATGTATTCTCAGGATTTGCAGACATTACTACTATTCAACTGCAACACACAACACTTATATCCTGTGTTAAAAAAAAATAGGCAGTACAGTACAGAGCTGGACAAGATACACGAAAGGAAATACATGAAGCAATCTTCAAACCAGAAAGTTTTTAAGCAAATCAAGTGTGTACCTCATGCACAATCCAAATAGAGTGTCTCGTGATCCCTGTTTGCTCTCCTCCAGTTCTCAGTCCACGGAGTGTGTTCCAAACAACTCTTGTCAGCTCTCCTGACACTCAACAATGCTTTTAACGTAAAATTTAAAATTTCTTAGAATTTTTAAGATATTAAACTAATACGTCATAAAAACCAATAACAAATACCACAAATGCCAATTGCAAAAAAACCGTATCCGGAACTCTAGTTAAGGCATATTTGTTTTGTTACAAATATTACTACCTCTTAAAAATGTCGATTATATTATGCATAAAATAACTAACTGCCATTGCGATGCAAGTGAGAAAAGCTAGGTTCAATGGTGAACACCTGCATTTAATTACAATTGCATGCATGTCAACATTGCAGAACATGATTCTGTACAAGGTCATATAAGTTGTTAATGTATGTAAGTTTTAAATTCATGTATTTGTTACTAATTTCAGAACAATAAAATATCGTGTTTAATTCCTTTATGCGTTATAGGGTTCAATTTTATAAATCAATATTATTTAATAAAGCGTGTGAAGTTTTCAAACACTATGTTGCTCAATACTCAATCTTTTACAAGTGATCTGCTGGTAATGTAATGAGCTTTGTAATAACTGTGCTAATTTAATAACAAAAATAAGTAATGTCTCGAAGCCTAAAAAGGCAAAATAACAACACAATCATAATTTTCAATTTTAAACACTTTAAAAATAATTTAATGCTGTAATCAGCATACACAACTATGGCGGTACACATTTAAATAAAACCTGCAGTTTGATAAGGACATTGTAAATTAAGTAAACATAATTATGGCTTTGAAAACCAACGAGTTTTCGTTATGTAAATTATAAGATATAACACTACCTTAACTGTGGTTTGAAAACCATCAAATACTTGTGTACTTATCTTACCGCCACAAAACAGTAACATAATACATCGTAAGCACAAAACATGTGGAAATTGTATGTTTTATTGCACAAACATCTATCATATTTCAATTAGATTTTTTCTCATTCTATAATTAACGAATGACAATTATAAAGGGCATTACTACTAACTGCTTCACTTATAATTTTTGAGACAGCAAAACAAAAATGACATGTGCACTTTTACCAAAGCCATTGTCAATAACTTTGGTTAGAGCTTCAGTGGTAACTTGCAAAACTGTATGTTCGAAAATTTGCCATGGCAGAAGGTTCTTTACATCTTACTTTCATAAAAATGCAATTGCAGAATCGAGCTACTGTTATCGAGTTACACTTTCATAACTTTAATACGGTGTGCATTGATTAACTGCAATGCAAAATATGCAAAAAAAATCATTTCGTGGGGAAATGCAGATTCTCAACTTTACCATTGCAACGTCGATATTGTTTGTAATGGTTCTTTGTAAAAGCGTTCATATTCTTGTTTTTTCACTAAACAAATAATTAATGTTGATTAAGTTGTAAATTGTTTCTTTGCAATATTGTTTATGTTGATTATAAATTATTTAAATATGTAGCCACATTATAAATAGGAAGATTTCTGGTAGGGCATCCATAAACGTACCGTACTTCAGGAAAAACAGTGATCATAAAAGTAGGCTTACAGCATAAAGGAATGTGTCAGCAACATCAATTTGTCCAAATTTATTTGGCAATACATTCTACTGTATAATATTAAGTATTGTGTACATATCAATGCGTGGAAATCTATAGAAAAAGTTTGCCGGTAATGTAGTTTTTATAATTTTGCATTTGAATAACTTCTTAGTTGGGTAAATATTGTCTGATTTTTCTCAATAAGTGTAATTCGCAAAACAAGGAACTCACATTCATGTTGACAAGTTTATGTCTCAATAATAAACATTTAAGAGTGTTTACTATAAAATAAAGTAAGTATTCTCATGTTTATCATTCTAGGTTTTCATATTACTTTTGAATTGAAGGAATGCAGTTACAGCACATTTTTTAGCCATAGGAAACAATTTAAATTCCCAAAAAATATTAAATTTGGAAAATATCCTGTTCAAATTAATGCTCCTTTTATAAGGGTGACCACACGTTCTTGAATAGCTTTAATTGCCTTCGATTTTGACATGTCCTCAAAAACCCTGTGAAAATGCTTTAATTTTCATTCTTGTCCTTGAATTTCTTTTTATTTGTTTGAAAGTTGATCGATTAACCATTTGATACACGTCAAGATGTACTTTTACTCGAGCATAAAGACTGCTATATTTTTGTTGTATGTACCTGGAATGTTATCAACGTTAACTTATCTAGAGATACTTTGTATCCACAAATTGGGTATTATTTCAGTGTCTAGGGTTTCAAATACAATGTATTTGGTGTGGGTAACCTTGTTCCAACTGTCATGGTTGCATTTCCCGTACTTTTTACTTTGGGAAAAGGAGAGAGAGAGATAGTGAGGGTGAGAGTGTTTGTGTGTGTGTGTGTATTGGCAAAATATAAGTTCTGCAATAACATTATTTTACTGTACGCATGTGGAGATCTGAACTATTTTCTTGTATGGGAACCAATTTGCAGAAAAATGCAGTGGACACGACAACAAAATTAAGAATTTTACTTCCTGCTCTTCTGCAACATCAGCACGCAAATTTAAAACATTTTGTACTTAAAGCAACATGTCTGACTGTACATTTACGACGTTATCATTATTGAACAAGGGATATGTCGCAAATAAAAAAAAAAATGTGTAATAGGAGAAGAAAATATACATACCACGGAAGTAACTTGGTACCTAAACACACAGTTTTTTTGTGTAATATTTTTTGCCAAAAACACTGTATTAATGAAAGATTAATCATAAATTTAAGGTACCGGTATTCGCAATAACTCATATTGACCATGCCCATAAAGGAAGTACAGTTATTCTTTTCTTGAAAATTTGTTGTGTCATTGAAATCCTGAAAATTTTATTGAATTAAAGTTTTATATTTGTGTGGCCACCATATTTTATCCACTATAAGTTGTGCACATGCAGTACTATAATTATTAGCAGATAAGTGTAACACATAGGAATGAGTGAAAAATGCACCAATTGTAAGCCTTATTGTTAAATTTGTTACTAAATATACTATTTACATGTGAAAATATTACGTTACTTAGAGAAGTTTATAACGTTCAAATAATCTTTAATTCATTGTTAAGAACACTTTATGTTATTACAATTGCAAGAACTTGAACTTTGGATAGACTGTGGCTCGATAACTATACAGTTAATGACCTTTATGTTGAATATTGTACATTTTATAACACAATGAACTCAAGTTGAACTGTCTGTAACGAAAAATGAAAAACATTAAATCAAACAAATAGTAATTAGTTTAATTTGTAACATTCAGACAAACACAAAACCAACATACCATTTAAATAAACAGTAACAATTACAGTCTTTAATTATTATTTAGCAAAAGTTCCTTCTTTTTCAACTGTTTTTCAATTTCTGATATTCGTAATAAGTTTCTTTCTCGCGCCAGCCTTACAGCAAACAGTTCAGCATCCTGTGCCATCCTTGCAGTATGTGACTCGCGGAGCATGTTGATGTCCTCATTAATTATTTCCACTTTTTTCTTCACCTCTGTCTCAACCATTCTTGTGGACTTTTCACTGCGAGGTGCAGCCTTTCTGTTTGTAACTGTAAACAAACACACGGCATGAAAGGAATGTGTTTAGGAAGGCAGACATCATTAACAAATAGATTTAAAATTATTTGTCGCAACAAATGAAACATTTAAGAGGGTATGGAAAAAAATTACACAAATAATCCAAATTCAATGTAGAAAAAAACACCAACAGAGCTATCAAAGTAAATTCTCGCTGAGGTTTTTTTTCCATATTGCTAGTGTTGTGTGTGCGCATGTGTGTGTGCATGTGTGTGTGCATATATATATATATATATATATATATATATATATATATATATATATATATGCATGAAACAATTATTGGAGCGGAATTAAAGGTGAAGAAAAATATCTAGGAATACACTGCTACAACCTACAGAGGGCGTAATACATAATTCAATACAACGTTCATTAATGTATAATAGCAAGTCTCTGGAAGACAATTAGCTAAAATTTAACAATAGTAATTTTTGACAATGTTCTAAACAAAATTGTTTCCAGCGTTACAAACTTCTGAGTTACAAGTTTTGCCGCCGAAACCTAGAGAATTTAATTGCTGCGTGCTCAAGGTATCGTGTGAAATTAATTAGCATATCTGGGAAAATATATACTTCTACAGTTTGCAAAAATCATTATGTAGGATTGACATTAAGTATAAGATCCATATTGGTTTTGAAAAACGTGTACAAATCAATTCACGTGTTCGGTGTTTATTAATACACCGCCCATCCACTCTTAAAATCATTACTCACTTATAAAAAATATATATATACCTTTGTTACATTTCCGTTAAACATTACAAGTAATGTTACTTTTGTTTTGACAAAAAAAAATTGTTGTATGACAGTACCTATTAATTTACATTCATGGCTCTTTAATTCATTAGACATTACAATTTCCTTCAATTATTAGTTATATGTCTATTATTAGTACCAGTCAAATATTAATTTTATATTTCAATCTGTAATTATATTTCATAACAAATTTACCATTGCTATTGGGCTCAGCATTACTACAATGCCAACATTCCAGACCTCTCCTAAACCTCAAACTGCTTTTCGCATTCTCCAATTTCTTCAGACCAACCCACTATCATCGTTCTCATCAGCATACTATCTGCCCCTACACAACCTTCATAAGTTAATTTTCTGTTAACAAGTTCCTCTGCATACCATCCCCCTTTCCTCATTAACTATCTTGTACATCCTAACCAATCTTTATATTATATTCTTGTCCTCCAAATGGTTTTCAATCTCATTTCTTCCACCATTGTAGAAAGTAAAGTTCCTATCATCCTCCTCAGAATCTGCTGTAGTTATTGCACCTCCACTGCTACGCATGTACCCCACTAACTACTGGTACTAATAGGTAAGATATCAGTGTAATTGTTACTCAAACAAATAAAATTGGATATTGTTGTTATTTGTAAATACAAATTTACAATTGTCATTGTCAGTGCAAGGTTCAAGTTTGAACTGTAGGAACTAATAAAGAAGAAACTTGGCATTACCAGCTGTAAAAATTTATTTTACATAGCAGTTATCAGTAAGAAATTTGTCATTTGTCATAAGCTGCAAGTGTTCACGGAACAACTGATGTAACGCGTACATGTTAATGTTAAACATAGTTAACGCAAAAAATGAACTTTGCATTGTCTACAACTGTAAACTGATGTTATTCCAATAAATGCATTATCAATTGGGCCAATACCCTGGAAATACAATACTAGGTTATTAAAAACGTAGTAAATAAGCTAACTTCACGCAATCGTCAACTTTTCAGTAATTTTGACTAGCCTACTAATACAACCAATTGTAGGATGGGATCAGAAGATCGCGTCGTATAAATACCTCAGAGAGATTAGCGCTGTCGTAAAATCTTACAGTTACAAGTTATAACCAAGACATTCCCTAGCGTTAGTATTACTTATGAACAAATATTATTTGAACACAAAGCTTCTTGATAGCTGCTGTGCACTCAGAAAAAATATCACTTTGTTTGTATCGCAATTAAAAAAAATACATAAACAGTTAACAAGAAAAAAATTACACGTCTGATTCTTGCGGCGAATTTTAAGGATAGATAATCCGCCTAAATAAATAAAAAATATGTAAAAGCTGTATTATTTCATTACTTTATAAAAAGGAAACCTGTTTCAATTCAATATTTTTATCCTTCATCGTGTCAAATTATATACGCTGTGGGCTACGAAAATAAGACATTGTGGCCTTACAGACACACAAAATAGTAATAAGCTAATGTAAAACATGCGTAAATGAAGTACACAGGCGTACAATTCTCGTACACAACCTAACATAATATAATGTAACCTAACCTAACAACAGGTAACCTCTAAATTCATTTCCAGATAAATTTTTATTACCTTCCGTTAGGTTACGTTATGCTACGTTACATTACGTAAACTTACAATACCTACCATGCGATATATATATTCACATTTTACAAATAAGTACTTACTGCGTGTTGTAGTGTTCTCAGTTGCCATATTATGTTGAGGATTCATTGGCAACTCACAAATTGGGGGTGAGATTGGGGAATCTGGATCATCAATATCATCAGTGGCTGGAAATGACATGACCCCAGTAGTATCAACAGTTTCAACAGATGTGTCCATTACAAGTTGCTGCCCTGCTAAACTGGCGGTACTTCTAGCATTGTCAAGGTGGAGCGCGTTACTGTCCCAGGGACTAACTATAGGCAGTTCGGAATAAAGTGAGCACTCGAAAAAGCCCTGCTAAAGATCTATTTCCAGCCAATTCGTATCTTTCCGCGTGTAGCGGCTAACGACGGGAAAAGTCTAACCTGGGACACGTCACTTTATGTTTGCGCGTGTAAGATTAATTGTTCAGTCGATAAGTACCTATATAGTTTGATAAAAAAGAAGTTTATTAATTATATAAAATACAATTATATCGCTGTCGATTGATTTTGTTTCAGTATTTTTGTATTTAAATACGAATAAACAAGGAACTATGTTGTGTTATTTCGTTGCCAACCACACAAGCAGTAAGGTGACTATCGGTAATGTTGAGTTAAATGTAGTAACAGCTAGTGATATTTTTCAAAGGTTAAATATTTAGTGTTCACTTTATTCCGAACGGCCTATACTTCTAAATCGAAGTACGGTTGCACAGATGAAACCAATGTAACTACTTCCTGTATCTCAGGTTTCGAAACAAAGGCACTGCCGCCACCAGTTTTCATAGCATGTTGTCTCTCAGCTTGCACATGCTTCTTTGCAATTGTCTTTGTTTTCTCCCAACACCTGTAAACATAGTTTTTTAGTTATTACAACATAACTGTGAAAGAGTCAACATACCCAACAACATATAGTACAATTATTCTCATACATGAAAATGCCATGAAATTATAACACCTACCATAACTTTATGAAATAATCCTTGTAAATATTTACAATCTTTTTCTGTCATTAGTGAGCAAACAATCAGAAAACTGTATGAAAAAAAAAACTGTTTAATAATTTCAGTTTTAATGTAAAATACATGTACTTCTTAACATTCAAACTCAATGAGGGCCTAACCATACTAGAATCAAGTGAAGCAATACAATTGTCACACTAATAACCGACTCTGGATAAAATCTACAGTTTGGCTACAGGCCGTGAAGAAACTGCTAAAAATTTTCTTTATGTTCAGTCCGTAACGGCTAGTGTACTATATCGACAAGGTACCTCGGAGAGTTTTTCATTACTATTAGGTTAAATTACTGATTACAACTTTCCGAAAAATATATTTATTTTTAAAAGTATATACATATTACATACCTTTTCAACTGTGCTTCATCTCTTTTTGTGAAGTTTCTTTTGGTGGTTGGTGACTGCGTGAATGCAATCAGTTTCTTTTGAGAAGCGCACAACATTACGAAGGCATCCAGTCACAAAATTTAGAAATGTAACGGACTACAATTTCAAAAGAACATAAATAAAAACATGGGCGCGTTCCTACACTTGGTCTGGAAACGTTCAACTACTTCCTCAGACTGGCTTGTTGCCATATTTTCAAATTAAAACTATGCCTTGTTGCAATATTTACCCCCAACGCGAAAGTGGAAGTGCTTTCAAATGGCAAGCTCCCGAAAGTCGTTTATAGGATGCGAGCCGTTGGCAAGCTGCCAGATGAATGTCTGCTAGCGGCTCTTTCGAAAGACGTTTATAGATACGGCCCTCAATGTTCACACGAACCTCACGTTCCTGCGTGATGTACTTCCAGAACTTATGGAAGAGGTTCCACTTCAATTACGTCAACGGATGTGGTTTCATCACGACGGGGTACCGGCACATCGAGGGCGGGCTGCGAACCAGTATATGAATGCCGTGCATGACAGTTATATTGGCCGTGATGGACCCATGTGATATCTAGCAAGGTCCCCGGATTTGAATCCCCTCGACTTTAATCTATGAGGCTACATGAAGTCCATAGTGCAAAGACAACCAACCTGAAGACGTGATTCAATTAATAGGCCGCATTCATGCTGGTGTTGCAGTCACACGGGAAATGCTACTGAACGTTCAGTGAGGTTTGGTGCACAGCCTTGAAATGTATATTGCAGCTAATGGAGCCAACTTCGAGCAATTTCTCTAGAATTGCTACATACCATGTATCTGCACAAGTACATTATTTGGTTTTCGTTACATGTTGTTCTTGTCATAAATTAAATTGACTTACAAAAATTTGTATGTCTTAGCTGTCAACTTTATCAGTTTCAGTTGACACCAATTAAAATTGTCCACATTTGTAAAAATAATATGACAAACTTACTGCTCTCCTCGCAAGTGTAACATGCCTTCAGACAACTTACAGTTGACGATGAAGGGCTGACCAAACAATTAATTTAATTGTGATAAAATACTGCAGGGTACTAATTTGACGGTCTGGTTTTCGACTAACATCTACCACTGGTTAATGAATGCTTAATGCTGCATTATGCCTTCTTTATTAAATAATATCATGTAACTAACTATTCTTAGTTGCGTAATCTCATGCGAAAGTCTATGGTAAAACGTTTGTGACAGGGGTTTTCCAAATAAGTTTTACTTGTAGCTTAAGTTTATAACACAACAAAATCATATTATTCTAGCTTACTGGTGGATTCACAGAATGGCATGCAATGATTTTCCACATCAGCTATCATTTGAGCCTAAAAATTTATCTGCATATTAAATTTGAAAAGGGCATTGTATCACTTTATTTTGATATCAATACAAATGTCCACATTGGTAACGGGAATCTGACAAACATCAATATTCTACCAGAACACTTACTACTGTGTTCACACGTGTAACACGCTTTCAGTGTGATGTTGCAGAAAAATCTACGTCAATTTACGATGACGGCCTAGTAAATTCTTAATTTAACAGTAATAAATGGCCGTACAATACTAGTTTCTTTATGTCCTGGTATTCTTATCACATAAACTAAAACTTAAAACAACTAAAATAAAACAGTTGATCCTATGCCCAGCAGTAGTAGTATGATAGCTGTTGAGCTCAATAGAGGACTAACTCCTAGATACGAGCAGGGCTGCCACATTGTGTATGGCGAAAGTTGTACAACATGTTGCCACTTATATTTTGTCTCCAATTTCGCCCAGGATTCGCGTGGTATGCTTAGTATTCGGCCGTGAGTTGAGAGATTTTGGTCAGCGCGCTTACGGTTGTTCAAGTGGTGAAAAATTACAATTTTATGTTTGTATGAAATAGTGTTAGTTTTGTACACACTACTTGAGAGAACATTTACCTCTAACAAAAAAAAATTAGCTCAGCCAGTTTTCCCGTAATGGCACTTCAATGTCAAAATTTGCACATTTTTACTTCATACAAAACTTGAAAACCAGTTAACATAATTAAATGGAAAAAAATTACATCAAAACTACGTGTCACTGTCTATGGCTTGTAGCATATAAGACCCATTACAAAACATTTTTATGTTAAATAAAAAATTTCAAAATTTGAAATTTTTATTGTTATTTCTAGAAATTTATTTTAAACACAAAAATATTTTATAATTGGTTGTTATATGCTTCAAGCCGTAGACAGTTACGTGTAGTTTTAATGTAATTTTTTGCATTTTAATATATTTACTGGTTTTCAAGTTTTGTATGAAGTAAAAATATGCAAATTTTGACTTTGAAGTGCCATTACGAGAAAACTGGCTGAGCTAATTTTTTTTCGTTACAGATAAATATACTCTTAAGTAATGTCTACAAAACTAACACTATTTCATACAAATATAAAATTATGATTTTTCACCACTTGAACGCCCTTAACAGCGAGGTCTTCAGCGCTGGTGAGGGATGACATGATGTGAGTATGGAGCAGCGCCGGAATGAATGGGCGGGGGAAACGGGAGAACGTCGAGAAAACCCGCCGACCAGCGGCATTGACCGGCACGATTCCCACGTGCGAGAATCCGGGGACCACCGCAGTCCCTTTATCCGGCTGTCTCTGGACAGCCTGTTCATATATAAAACTATATATATATATGTATATATGTGTGTGTGTGTTGTTTGTTAATTATAAGGACGATGAAACAAGCAAATAATGCTAATAAACATAGTTCCAGAAACAAATGGGTTTCCTACATCACACATTGCTTGTTAGGACAGGAGCACTATAATACCAGTGTTCCCGAGGATCAAAACGTCAAAATGCTGCACATGCGGTCCAAGACATTACAACAATTGTTCGAAATGGCCGCCGTTCATGTGAAGGCGGGCTTAAGCACGTCTTCGCATCGATGCCCTAAAACGTTCAAAAATTCCAGGTGTGTTCCGAATGCAATTGCAAACATCCACAATGCGTTCCAGTAGTTCGTGGACACTTTCAACATACACCAAAGCTTTTAAATATCCCCACACAATAAAACAGTGTTGTAACATTGCCATGTTGGCATAGCATTAGAATTTATTGGTTTGTGGACATACGCCATTGCTCATGTTTTGCTGATCAAACCTGTGTTGAATGACAAAGTACAAAAAACAAAAAATCTGACATAAAAATACACAAAAACAGAGAGAAAGCATTCCCAGTGGAATTCTGTCAGTTTTTTCCTTTAATTAGGCAAAGAATTCTTAGGGCAGAATTCAGTCGAATATCGACACAACACCCAGACACAAAAGACAGAGACAAAAAGAACCAAATTTCCAAAATGAAAGTAGATGGAAGTATACAAAAAACAGCGAACAGTGGACAACAAACAATTAACAAGAGACAACACAAGTTAAAAATCTTACATTAGCATTATTTGCTTGTTTCATCGTCCTCAACACACAACTTTCGTTTGTACCTATAATTACAAATCAGCCTGTAGATAGTCATTATTGATTGTTACTAAGATAGCTTTGTTTATATTAAAAAGTGGCAGGAAACTACAAATAATCTGAGATAAAAAGTTACTAGGGTTACAGAAGTACCCACTTTATCCCGAACCACCTATATAGGAGGTTGATCGATCGAGTATCATACGGACGAGTTTGGCGAGGCTAAATTTCCGCTTTAAGTTGCTCTAAAATCGGTAATAGGCAAAATAAAATACTATATAACATTGACGTTAGCTGGACTAAATATATATTTAAAAAAGTTATTTAATTTATTTTTAAATTGAAAAAGCAAATAAATTCTATTTTTTCGCAAAAAAAAAAAGCCACTTTCGTAAATACGACAGCTCTGTAAGTGTTCACTATTTTTAAACAAGAAATGGCAACTGATTTTGACCCCTTTACCGACAATGGACCAACAACCGGCGAACAAAGCCCCCTGCCAAAATGAAAATGCTGAATTTACAATAATGATACGGAAGCAACGCGATGGGTGTCATGTGACTCTAAAATATATTCCTTAATGTAAACACTAGTTCATCTGCCGCGCGACAAATACTACAGTAATATTACAGAAAAGAGCCCATTGCAACTAAATGTTAACCTCTAATGCGAAAGTCTCACAGTACTTCAGTTTTTCCTCCTGTTTAGTTGTATTTTTTTTTTAAACCCACTGACATTCCCGAATGTGAAAATAGTTACTTTGCTTTAAAAATAGTTATGTTTTGCTTATAATAAGAAATAAAGTAAATTACATTTACACCAGTTTCGCCATAATTTGTACACAACGTTAAATTCCGTTTTTCCGCTTTGGCACATCCGCGACGCGAATAATATAGAAATATTGAACATTCGGAATTCGCGTCGTGCACACCATTTTTGTCGCGCTAAAGTCACGGAAGCCTCGATGCTTATTAGCTGACAATTTGTTTTATTTGCGTCGCGTCTGTAAATCCAGCATCGCAGTCACTATCGTAGAATTAACTGTAGACGTACGTGGACCAGAGTTTAAGCGATTGAGAGCAAGGAGCACATAAGAAGAGAGTTATAACTCAACGTTAAACTGCAAGAACCACATTTTCACCGAAGACGTTTGAGGTTGGCAGGAATTCTCTCTACAAAGCAGCCAACATCAGAACACGAAATTCAATACAATTATTATCCTGAAGTAATCGGCAACATCCATTACCATCTTTCTATTATGATTTTTGTTATTTATTGTTGCTATTTAAAATAATAAATAAAATAGTTTGTTTATTAGATGCATCTGTACAGAGACATAATTTCAATGCGTTATTTCATTTAAGTGTTTATTTTTCGTTGCGTATTTTGTCGTTCTGTATGCCCGCAACGTCGGCAATCTTCGGTAAGGAATCGTTTGTCCTACGAGGACCTGACAGAGAGCGGGGTTGAGGCAGGTCAGTTGGCGTGCGCGCGGGAGTCTGGAGTAGTGCGTGGAAACAGTTGTTTTTCCGGTTGGCAGCGCTCGCAGCAGGTCTGGCACACCACCGCCTCTCGTTGCCCGCAGGAGCGCTTGTGACCGGCGCCAAGTCGCGCGAGCGTTCGCGTCAGTCGCTGGTGTGCTGCGAGGGCGGTAGGTCGTCAGCTGTTCACACGTCGCCTGAGTCTCCTCTCCTCTCTGCCCGGTAGTGAGGCTTCTCGCTCAGCATGGACGAAGACCAAGAACTTGAGATCTTGATGGGCTTCTTAGGTAAGTGCTTGTTTTATAGACACGTGGTATTACGCTTCGGTTTTTTATTTGTTTTGAAACTTGTGCGCGCGACTGTCCCACGTGGAATGTTGAGCTGGCATGCTGACGTGACTCGTAAGACAGCCGGTACGCTATTGTTGAAAAACTGCTGCAGCCTGATCTCCAAGAATATGTTCCACCTGTTGCTTCTCTTGATTATTCGTGTTAAGCCCTACACATTTAGCTTTCCTTCCACGCGTTACACCTGTTGCGACTTGTTACTAAAACTGTCGCTTAGGAAGTAAATGTTGTTAATACTATTTTCACGTTTTCATTGTTATAATATGCGCACTATTTAATCCTTTCAAAGCGGAAAATCGAGTGGGACGTTCTTAAACATTTGTGTATCGTTAAGAGTTTAAAACGTGTTCTGAAGTCATAGGTTATGTTACACACGTGGTACCCATGCTGATTAAAATTTTTGTTCACTGGTCACGTCTTGGCCGGCTGAATGTGACGTTAAGTTAAAGTTTATAAGAGAACGCATTATAAATATTTTTCGTAAATGTTGTACCCTTTAAAAAACTTACTTCGTCAATTTCGAAATGCAAAGTTGCTGTCTTCAGATGTGATTCTGTCGTACGTAGAGTTTGTATGTAGGCCTGCCGGTAATATCTGCACCGAAGCAAAATATTTATTCCGTATGTAACTAGTCGTACGTGTTGTTTAAATAATTAGTTTCTTAAAGCGGCGTATATGTTGTCGCAACCACTTGGATTCCAAAAGGTAAGTAACCGTTCTAATTATTTTTCAACTTCATTCTGATTTGCTACATGTGCATTCATTTGAACCCATTATTGTTACATTAGTAACCGCCTTTAGTCGTAGACAATAGTGGTTATCACAATATACGAGCAAGAGATTCACTCCACGGGAGAGTTTTGGTAAATCGTAAATACCTACAACATTTCTAATAGTTTTAAACTAACAACAATAATTTAAAAAAAGCATTAAAAATGTAGGTTTACATCTGGAACTTGCATGATGAGGGTTGCGCACCAGCAAATGTTATTTACTTTATATTTCTACTAAAGATTCCTATGCCTTTTTACATAACACCTGTCTTTTTTTTCCTTGCAGAATTCTTGTAGGCCTACTTTATATAATTTTCGCAGAATATCCTACAAAATATCAATTGAAGATGTGAATGAATTCCTTTAAATAATTTAAGACAATTTACACGGAATCATTTAGCCCATGTTATTTTATTACATATTCACGATTTGCTAAAGTAAGGTTGAATTAAGTAAGCAACTTCTCTTAGCTGATAACACATTTATTTTGCTTATTAGTACAAACATAGAAACCTTAAAAACAATAATTGAGTTTATCTTGCTGTGTGGCTGACTTGTCATACAAATGCTTAGATTACATACGAAGTTTAAGTTCACCGTACTATGTAGGTATTTACGGGCTTTCAAACACTTTGTTATTGCACTTTAACGTAAAAATCATTGATTCAGTTGCTGGGAAAATATTAAGAATCACTGCTCATCGTGTACTGGCCAAACTATTGATTTTAGACATATAGTTTATTGATGAATAATGTTTCTAGTGACGTTCTAGGCAGTCCTATGTAAACATTTTTTTTGTTAGATTAGGTTGGTTTACCTGACCTAGCCTAACGTTAGTTTGGGTAAAGTAAGGTTACTCAGGGTGGCCACAGACCGGGAAAACCGGGAAAAGTCAGGGAATTCAAAAAGTGGTCAGGGAAACCGGGAAAAGTCAGGGAATTTTCTAAGGGGTCAGGGAAAATTTTGACCACAGAATTGGATAAAATCCCAACATGTATGCATATTGTATTTTTTAATTATGGACATTTATTTTAAATCCACATATAATTTTCAAAT
>PNEQ01120781.1:0-30915 GCA_003012365.1 Medauroidea extradentata
TTGCCGTTGTGCCTACACTGACTTCGCGGGGGCACAACGGCAAGTTAAGACAAGTCAAGTCAAGACTTGACGCGCAAACACTGGCTTCGCGGGGGGAAGAATAATAGCGCACTTAAATTTTTTTTGGACAATTTTTTGTGATTCGGATAATCGGCGATTCGGATAGTCGGAGTTCGGATAATTGGAGTTCTACTGTACTGTGTAGGGGTGATGTGTGTTTTTTTTAGTGAATGATTGATTTTGATTCGACTGAACGGCCTAGCTATGTGATTTACACTTCAATTGGATACTTATACAAATGTCTAAGATGTGAATCTAAAATATTTCGAAATTTGTCACCCAAAAGGGTGAAAAAACACAAAATTTGTTTTCCATCAACCCACGATATCTATCTAACCAGTAGCGATATTGAGGTGTTGTTCGCGTTAGAGTGATGCTTACGTAAGTATTTACAAATATATACATATGTACGTTTTTTTTTTACTTTATAAGAAAACGTGATTATTAAGAATAAAACTAAGTTGGTCAACATAAGGCAGACGATCCGAAAAGCAGGAACGAGCAGCGAAATATAACATTTACAGGAGTTTCACTATACAGTAACCTATCTATATGTGGTGTTGTACAACCTCTATGATCCCAGGACATTTTTTAATTAAATTTTATTTTCATGAATTATTTCGACGTTACGTGTCGCAGTTGTTTGTTACTCAGGTCTAAATTACTGGAGGTTCTGGGCTAGAATTTCGTTAAAAGCTGCGTGCGAACGTTCAATTCTAACACACAAAAACTACAAGGGAAAACAAATTAGCGCAATTTACATGTAGTCGTTTAGAAGGGGTGAAATTGCAGTTCGTTTTCCACTTAGGTTCCTCTACATCAGCTGACATCGTCGGTATACTGCCAAAAGTGATTAAGTCATGTATGTTATTTTGTTTAAAATCACTATTTAACTGTAGAAATTAACAAAAATGTGGTAAGTTATTATACTGTGACACAACAGTACGAAATGACGAATATACTTAAAACTTGGGCAATTGTTCGTGAACAACATATACATATTCCTAACATTTTCATCATTTTATCTCATGTTGACTTGGTCACTTTTGGCACTAAACCGACGATATATCATCTCACTAATCTCAAGTTTGGGGCACCAAATACATTTCCACGAAACCTTTACCCACTGAAACTTTGTAGTGGCATTTAAGTTCAAGTGAATATTTTGAAAATATATAATTGAGGGCACCTTCACGAATGGTTGTGAACAGGGTATATCAGATGTTTTTCATTCAATTAACTTTTTACATTAGGTGTCTGTAACTACCCCACAACGTCAAATTTGCAGGGCTACAAATAAGGCCCAGGCGAAGTCTCTGTTAGTGGCAGGGACAATCTTAAGACTCCTTTTAGTGTGGACAGCTATAGCTACTTATCCTGCTGCAGAATTAGTTCAACATTCTAACACTTGATGACTGAAGTACCAATCTTGTATACAAAGAGGTTTTTTAATTAATGTAAACATTACCAGTTACGAATAATACTCGCGAGCAAAGCTGCGGGGGACTGCTAGTTTAAATATAAAAATACATTTCTGCACTTCTATGAATTGACCAACATCCAAATTTTTAAACATAATTTTTTCTTGCAATTTTTCCCCCAGGTTTGACTTGTGTGTTCTGTTTTCAGGCAGAGCATAAAGAAGAAGTCATACTTTCAAAGTTGTACTTAAACTAATAAAACATATACTCAGGATATAAAAATCTGCTTTTTTATTTATTTTCTTATTAAACAGTTACGTGTATTCTACACGAAATACTTACAATTTTAAAACTACATTTTTTTACATTGTCTCATAAATTAGATTTATGTTGCTCTACATTGCTCAGATAAGAACTACACTAGATTGTAAAATGTTTATTTCATGGCGGCATCTGTGACTATAGCGAGTTATTTCTTCTTCCACTCATGGCTCCACTAGAGATAATCTCACAGTGTTTCACCATTTGGTCGGACAATTATCTCATGGATCTGAAAGTACACAAATAATTGTCATTGCATGTGTTTCTAACAGATTGTGTATTGCCACAGTTCCTCTATCATTACAAGCTCCAGGAAAAGTGCATTCTTATGATAGTGATAAAAATATTCCACACATGCATTTTGGCTTTGTATAAGAGAGTAGTTCAGGAGTGGTAGGGTCAGTAGCTCTCAGAGTTACCATGCCAGGGGAGTAACCAGGATGGGGGATATTTTTGTTGCAATACATATCCTTAAGAGGAGTCTTCTACTGTGTCGAATTTCCATCTTTGACGCGTGGCGATAAGAGCCAGTGTCCCATGCTTGACAAGAAGCATATCACTTCTATTCGCAGTGCGCCAAACTGGCATGCAAGGTTGTAGTTGTAGTCTTTCGCTTTGCACTTTACGAATTCAGGTAATATTTTCGTAGTTACAGCAGTCTAATAAATCAGTTTTTAGCCATTTTAAGAGGCTCGAAAATCATGTTTCTAACAATCGAGCTGAATTTGTGAAAACTTAGAAGCATGTTTTCAAGTAGATAAACATAATTTAAATAAGTTAAGTGGTTTCGCGTGAAACTCTTCAACGCCGTCCATACACCGGTCGAGGACTCCTCTTTACACATACACAAAATTATCATTGATTTTGATTGCTTGGTAGGCAATTATTGCAGTTATATTTATGAAATAGGTAGTAACAGATAGTTTGAAAATATGATTGTGTGATATTCTACAGAAAATTTGTAACTAGAAATCTTGAATGTCTTAAGAGTATGATTTTCCGGGATGATAAAAGACCATGCAGTCAGGGCTGGACCAACATACACAATCCTCTGCTGTAACATTTCTTTCAATAGTAGTTGTAATTTGTTACTATATTTGCAGAAGAGTAATATCTGCTCCAGTGAGTGGCACCTTCAGAAAAATAGGTCACTAAAGGTTAGATTTTAACATTAGATAGGTTAAATGTAGCAAATTAATAAGCAGACTTCACATTATTAATAATATTTAATGGCCACTGTTTAAGGCTGTCACAAAATTTTATGCTGGCAATGGACAAGACTGCTTGTATTGAAACTTCTCTGCTGACACACGATTTAGAGAGAACCAGCCTCCAAGTAATTAATGACTGTTCAATAACCTACGAGTGGAATCAATAGAATTTGTGGGGCATCCTTAACAGGCTGTGCGTGAGACCTACTTTTGCAAGTTTTACTTTTTTTTAATAATGAATCATTGACATTATATAAAATATATGTATGTATTTCAACAAATGTTTAAATGTGCACAAGTTGATACCGCATATACAACTCGTGGGTTGCTGTCTGATTGCTACTTTGGAACATGACACTTTAGATTAAGTCCGACTAATTCAACTAGGTTAAAAGTTGTGGTTTCAGTTTAATGGTGTGTACACTACTTGGGTTATCTTGGGAGTTGGAATATGTTCTTTTTTAATCTGTTGTAGCACATTTTTTCTGCAGCCATTCTTTTTACTTTTGGAGGGGGGGGGGGAACAAAGAGTTTTGTCGCCAGTCTTTCTTGCCAGACATATATTTTATGCTTTTTTTGTGTACATTAAAAAAGGCTTTCTTAACATGGTCAGTAGAAACCCAGAACATACAAACAATAGATGCCTGTTTTTTATGACTGGATTAGCACATCTACAATGTATGACTATGCAGGTCACATTCTATCGGCTCTAAAAATACTTTTAATAGTTAATTCAGTCATGATGTGGTATGTTAGGGCTGCCAATGTGAATATGGTCCAACTGAGGTTTTGGGATCACCACCACCCACATTATAGATAAGTTTCTACTTAACATAGCAGGTTTGGAAACACTGTACTGGGGTGCTTAACTAAAGAAGTTGATAGTTACCTGTACTCTGTTTGGTGTGGCAAGCGTGTAGATTACTAGATCTGCAACATCCTTCGGTGCCAATGATGGGGGAGGCACTTCCAACTTGGTTCTCCAGAGCATGTCTGTATCTGTAGCACCTGGGCTAATGGTCTGAAACACATTTGCACAGCTCTTGTGATATCAAATGCATCTGCGATCATTGACTTGATTGTGTTTCACGTTACTGAAGTTGCACTAGCACGGGAAAATTGAAGAGAATTGGACCACAGGAATATTTTCAGGGTTATAGTTCAAGAACACAGTACAGTAATATGTAGCTATTTTCTTCAACCTCACAGGAAGTAACATGTTGAAGAAACATATAATGGTTGGGTACAGATAATTTTATGGGTGCAAGAAGTAAGAAAGTGAACACCACATGTGGTGTGTTAAGATAGTGTGGAATGGTTGTAAAATGTATTCAGTCAGAGTTTACTGTATGAATGCATATAAAAAAATTAACTTCTGGAACCAACTTATTTGTTTGTTAAGCACAGTAGAATACTAGGTATTTCTGGTGGTGCTAATGAAATTTTTTTAAAAAGCTTCGAGATATAAAATTCTACAGTGAGTAAGCAATTTTTTTTTCAATGTTACAACAGTTACTACGAAAATTTAACAATTGCATGTTTTTATATATTGTAGAGTGTAATTAATTAGAGGTTGTATGTATGTTACGCATCATAGTCAATATTATCCATGTTTTTGGTGAACAAGACAGGCTCGATCAACATCAACTCAAATTTACTCATTTGTACAAGTAGGGTAAACCACATATACTGATGCTGGCCAAGGGCCAGCAGGGGCAATAAGCCCATAACGTCGCCATAAATCCATAGGAATAAGTGACCACAGACTCATGAAATATTTTATTATTTTATTGTTCAAGTGTTTTGCATGTATTTTCTCCACAGGGTAATTGATTGTGTATGTCTAGTGCTTTGGATCAAAATGGTCACGAAGGACATTCAAACCGCCGCCCGGAAATGTTCCGAGGTTTGGTCAACTTATTTTGAACATTTAAAACCATAATAAACATTTTTTAAGGGATTTCAATGCCTGAGTCAACATGTAACCTGTTTTTGCAATGTATAATTCATTTTGTGCTATTTTTGTACATTTAACATAATAATTCTTTTAAAATACCATTTCTGGAATGGTAGAGAACAGTTGTGTGTGGCGCTGGAAGTGAACGCCCAACTGATAGGCCATAAGCCATCGGCGGCCATGTTCCTCCGCGCAGTTTGTTGCAGGCTTCAGGCGAGGTAAGGCGCTGTCAGTGTACGCTCCATCGTTGTTTCACTGAAGTAGGTTACCATAGTTATTTAATACACTGGATCATCGTTTTCTACTTTGATCCCCCTTTGCTTCGTACTTACAGTGATCCTGATCCGAGAATTGAGTTGGTTCAGCTCCTTCCGCAGACCTTCTGTCAGTGCTGTAACTGCGTGTTTCGTGGCACTGTACATGGGTATACCTTCCACGCTGCTGACATAGTGACCAACAACGCTGAAACAATAAATTGTTCAGAATAGTTTTCTTCCTTAGTTTTGTTAATGCAAATCGCTTAGAAAAAATATAAAATTTTTGTGTGGCTGATAACTAGGTACTGTAGTTTTGTTTCAGGATATAATTTCCTGGAATTCAATAACAACAGGTACAGTATGTAGTGAAGAAATCATAATTAAAGTAGAACCTTATTAATACAAATCTTAAGGGACCTAAATTTTTGCAATTTGTAACAATGAGATTTGTGCGTTTATATAAATGCAAAAACTTCAGTGAATTTATTTTCAGGATGTTTAGTTCGAAATACAAACGTTCATATCAACACCATGACATATTTTATCTACTGAATTTAATGTTATGAGGTTTTATGTATAGGAGAACTTTTTATTGAATATTATGAGAATTTTATATTGACAGGATGTGTGTTAGCAAGATTATACTGTACATTCTTGACTTCCAGCATGGATATACAGTATGTCCGTTAAGGAAACTAATATTTGCAGTATGTTCTGGATACTTAGCAACAGAGAAAAATAATAATAGATATACACATATGCTAAGCATCCCCTTTTTAAAGTATATTTGCAGTAATCAGATCAAATATAATGCTATAATGTAGCATTGCAGGACAAGGGTTTTAATTTGGTGAATTAATATCTTATGTGATCGTAATTTTCTAATATAATGTTTAAAATTGTAATTTATTTCAGTGGTCTCGGTTCCAGAAAGGGAGAGTAAAGACGCAGTTATTTATTCCTGAATGTTCTAGATAGGGTGTAATGTTTGTCGTTATGGCCAGGTGGCCTTGGTAGGAGGCAGTAGCTTTGTTTTTATTTTCGTGTTCTGTTTTTTTTTTGCCACAGGAGTTTTTGCGCCGTTTTTTTTTTATGTGTAGTTTCTAGTTGTGCTCTAGAGGGTTTTAGATAATGGAGTGAATGACGAGGGTCACGCCACCGAAAACCAGCCAATGAGAGCACGGCGTGTGGCGCCCCTTTGCCCTACGTTCTGGAATGTTTTGCCTCCGCCATGTTAGAATAAGTCATGACGCGGGCGAGATAGGACGCGGACGCGTGGGGCTGCTGCCCAAATTACTACAAGATGTAGCTTTCCATTTAGTTTTTGTTAATTGTCTGATATAGTTTTGCTGCATTTCTGCTTGTAGTTTTCTGTGAACCCGTTCCACCGTGTTAAGACGAACAGTGTATTTTGTGCCGATGTAAATTATTGAAATCTAATAAACCAGCAGTATCGGATCATAGTGAAGTATATTATTTCGTGACTAACTTCTCTAAATTTGCCAGTTTCTGTGAAAGTTCTAAATTTGGTCTACAATGTGACGTAACCTACAAAAGTACTGCCAGTAAATTCCGGAGTACTTGACTACAGATCAAGAGAAATGTTCCAGTTTTTATCCCTGCCTGTTTGGCTGGGTTATCATCGAGTTAGTGCACTGGTCTAGTACGACGCGGGTGTGTTACAATTTAGCTGGCCAAGCGGGGCACGAGTACGATATTTGACGGAAGGTACCAACGCGAGGCGTTACAATTTTGCTGTCCAAGTGGGGCACGAGTACAACAGGAAGGCGAAACGTTACAATTTGTTCGCCCATCGTGGGGCGGCTGAGAGAGAGGGTGTTACAATAGGCCTATCCTCTCTCTTTTAATATTGTGGGTTTCTATTACTATTGATTGAAACACCGGCAGTTATGTCCTTCGATACTTCTGAAACTCCGAACTTGTGCCGTCAGTCTCATGAGAGATGATACACTATATTGATTATCGTTTTAAAGCTTTTAACTACGGCCTCACGCGAATATCCCACTCTTCGTGACAGTCGCGGCCAGAATCAGTTTTATGTGAATTTCCGCGAGTCGACCCGCGAGACGCGTCCACCCTTCACGGAGGTTGCCGCCAGAGTCCCCCTTATCTTTCGCCTTCGCGCCTACGTGGCGAACTCTCCTAGGACCGCCGCCATTTAAACTTTCAGCCAATCGCGTCTCTCGTGGGTGACGACGACAACAAACCCTGACATTCGTCCGGATCAATTTAGTGCATCTTTTTTAAATTCACACACATTAACATTAATATCCCTTTGAACTTAGTTACAAAATTTGATCAATTTCTGATGAATAATTAAAAAGTTAATATTAAATTATACAGCAGGGGGGTGGGTGTAGCCACGCCTCTCGGTGCCTCGATTTTCAGCATCCAAGCTGTGCGTCCCTTGTCGGCTCAAGCGTTCGTTCGCTTTCACCCCCTGTTTTCCTAACTTTCGCTCCCCTGCTGTTGTAAGCGTCAATCTGCCGTGACACAATGCCACAATCTTCTGGTCATACTGCGCCTCTCGCCAGTACTCAAAACTTACACATAAATTACTGTAAACAAACTTTTGCTCTCCAGGCACTTAAAACACACAATTCTAATTACAATACAATTTCGTCTGATTTTCTACGACTATCCTAACCTAAATTACAGTATTTACAATATATATGTTATTTATTTACATTATGCCGGTTACACATACCCTCAGTGTCGATATTGACTTTGACGTCACGAGAGGAGGCTGTATCGACACTTCTGCAGCCTGTAAAACTCTCTCTCACTTCACGTTATTTCTTTTTCCTACCTAGCGACACACATTTTTACACTTTTTTTTGTGAGGCACTGCATTGACTGGCCATTTACTGTGAATCTGGGACAAGGGCTCATCTTGGCTTTTAACAAAAATTCTGAAAGGAAAAAAAGCAGGAAGAATTGACCCTAGCCTGTAGTCAGCAGAAGCCCCCCGTCCCCCTTGGGTCCGCATTCGCCACAGTGTCCGGACTCGACCCTCTATCGTGACATCCAACAACAGCCTGCCCTGTGCTGTACGCCCCTGTGGAGAAAACTACACAAAAACGGCCTCCTATAACTTCGCCTGCTGTCCTCTGTCGATATACACAATTAAATTTCTCTGGCTACTGTCTAACCACTGCCAAAGTTATTTACACCACACTAAAAACTATCCTCGCCAATCTCAATACCTACACAAATTTTATAATACACCCCTTACATTTACAGACAATTATTTACAATAAATCTCTGGCTTTTATCAGTCGTCATGCAACTGTCAATTCCTTCTTTCCTTACTGCCTGATCGCGGCAAGTAGACCCTTTGTCTGACATTTTCGTGAACCGTTTATCCCTCTTTAACATGAGTTGCGTTTTACTGATACACACATGCTCGTATTTCCGTGATCTACGTGCCTGCCTGCCTGTCATCAGCTTCCGCTTATGTCTCTCTGCGGCGCGCTGTATACTCCTCAAGACTCTCTTACCTAGTTCCTCTTTACTGCACGTGGGTCGCGGCGAGATTCGAACCAAGCCCGAGATCCAGCGCGGCGGAAACTCTCCTTTATCCCTACCTACAATCGACAGGGTGGTCTGTCTCTCATACGACTGCATTCTCCGTCTCATCTTTCGTTCTCTCCCTTTCCTTACATGCGTCGGCGATGAACGCGGGGTGCTAATGTCCTGCAAAGTCAAATCTTTATCACGAATGGGCTGAAACAAATGATAAGCGACGTACCACCTTTTCTCTCGCGAAATCAAAGCGTTTGTTTCTTTCGCCAGATTCTCCTGCCATGATAACATCTCTTCTCTATCATCGCGTATTTTCTTTAGCCAGTTCGGATCAGTGACCGTGACTATGGGGCGCTTCCTACCTACCCTCGTTTCTCGCCATTCTACTGCCGTACTCGGGAGGTCTGCATTCAACACAATAGCACCCCCAATAATCTTGTCCCTCGGAACACTCAAAGCCGCAGTGAAAAGAAAGGAATCTACCCTAGGGTCGTCCCCTGCCTGCACTAACTGATCTCCTGCCAGCAGTTCGTGGTCTTCCCTGGCGCTGGTTTCTGTCACAGTTTTCGGCGAAGAAATATCTGTTTCTCTTTCACCGCACATTGCTCCCAATCTAGGACAAACCCGAGCTCAGTCGAGGCGACTTCATTGCCTGGAAAACTATCTGCACTTTCTGTGTTGGCTACTATAGAATCTAATTTACCTGTCAGGCGCTCTCCCAATTCGTCTTGCATGGCAGTTAGCCTCCATTCCATTTCTTTCATGGCCGTCATTTGCCCGCCTCTCGCGTTCAGCAACTGGCTGTACATAGTCTGAAAATCTAGTACCCCTGTGCTTTCTTTCTCTACCATCCTCGCATTTACCTCTGATGTATTCTCCGTGTCCGACATCGCGACTTCGAGGCTGTCCGAACACTGTCTCGAACTTGGTCCGCTAGAAAACAAATCTACTGCTCTATCTCATGCAATTTATACTCTCGTCACGCTCCCAGTTGATTCAGTAATCCTTTCGACTCTCGGCTCACGTACAAAATTCAACTCCGCTGTCTCAACTAAATTCGCGATATCAAACTATAAACGGTACAAAAGAGTATAAGGTGAGTGAAGTACCTGCCGATGTGAATGATCTGTCCATCCTCCACCCCTCTCTGCCTCATTGATTGGAGAGCCTCTCTCGTGCAGATGCTGAGGGCGAGCACGTTGACCTCCAGCATACCTCTCCAGTCGTTCGTCTTGCCCTCTGAAGAAGAAACAGTCCTTTACAGCAACCCATTCATGAATAACAACTTGAAGAGAACCAGCTGCTATCTACTCACCAGAGAGTTTTTCTAGGAAGTACAGAGCAGCATTGTTGACCAATACATCGACTCCTCCCAGGTTCTCTTTGACCCACTTGAAGGCTGACAAGATGTCCTCTTCCTTGGTGAGGTCTGCCTTAACAGCATACAGCTTCCCAGGAGCATTCCCGAGGCTGGCAGCCAGCTCCTAGAAACAAAATGCACATATGAAAGGATGCCACGATTGCCTTTTGAAGATTTTTATGCAATATTAAAAAGTCTCATCACTATAGCCGTTTTCCCATTATTAATTATTTTATGTTTCCAAAATAAGATAAAGCCATGGAGCTCCAGGACAGAAATGGCGATGTAACGTTTTTAAGATGGACAATTTCGATTCTATAACGCCGTGACATAAAAAAGATGTGTGTTCCTTT
This sequence comes from Medauroidea extradentata, assembly GCA_003012365.1. Taxonomy (NCBI): domain Eukaryota; kingdom Metazoa; phylum Arthropoda; class Insecta; order Phasmatodea; family Phasmatidae; genus Medauroidea; species Medauroidea extradentata. Next base: position 10,487 of record PNEQ01120781.1, read on the forward strand.
TTAAACAGGACATCAAAACTGCAATGGAGCTGCAATGATAAAAAAATCGAACTCGCTTTTAGGAAGTCCCTCGTTCGAGTTCCGATCCGGCCATCTCGATTTAAATTTTCCCAAATTTTTCTAAACATTTCTAGGCGAAAAATGGGTTGGTTGGTAATTATGGACTATGGCAGATTCTCTACCTGTTTCCTGCCTACACAATTGCTTTCGTCTCCTATGGTCCTAATGACGATATGTAAGACCCTATGTTCTTAAAATCGAACACGGTCTTAAATGTAGATAGCGTATGGGTAGGGTACCCGAGGACAGGGCATCATACCCCTGACTTCACAAGACTTATGAACTGGATACGCGTAGGCGTATGAAGGATCCCGAAGGATGACATAAAATATCCAATCACTGACCACGAAGCAGCACTGCAGATGTGCACGTAAGGCACCGAAACAAAGTGAGGCAAAATTCTTTTCGCGAAAACAATGGTCCCTACCTATATTCCATGCCTTGGAACACGGCCACTATTCTCCACTGGACAACGTCCACCACGTAACCCACGTGTGAAAGATATATGTCCGACACCACTGGGAATCGAACCTGGATCGTCCAGGCGTGTGCTCTAGTCCAGTGCGTCCCTTAACAAGTTTTTAAATTATAGCCTCGCATTGACTTGCAAATGGTAAAGAGCAGTGGACTCCCGTGGCAACTAGCAATTATTTCGAGTGTGTGTGAAAATTTCTTGGCTGAGTAACTCGTGACTCTGAAGCATTAATAGTCTAGAAAAATATGCAAAATTATATTCATTTGAGGAACTTGTTGCAACAGAACCGAGCCTAGCTGTTAACTTTTAACTTAGGGCGAATTTATTTTCTAGCTGTCCCAATGAAAATAGGTAACAAGTGTAATTAAATAATATAGGCCAGCGTCGCAGGCTTTTGCGACCGTTGCCTGCATGTTCTAGGCTTTCGGGATTCAGCAGCGTCACTATTTTCTTGTTCTTCGACGTTTTTGGCAATTGTTACCCTTGCCTGAAGATGGCATCTGCAACAAAAACGACTGTCGAAACGTTAAAACGAAAGTGATGCGGCTGAACCTCAAAAGCCAAGAACGTGAAGTGTAATTAAAAGGTTATTTGTAGACCCACATTCGCCAATGGCAGCTAAAAGCAATGTCTCTGTGTAAATTATAGACAGTTCACGATAAAGTGACCACTGCTTGAATTTTTCTTTAATCCGTTTTGTAATCTCGTTCACTATGTACAGCATCAAAAACTTTCCTGAAACTAAAAACCAGTGTAAACGTCTCACCACTCTCAAAACTTAACATATTTGGCGTCAGTAAAATACAGTTCTTCGACGTCATCAGTGCTGGGGAGTGCTGTGCTATAGTCGTATCAGCGCTGTTATGTCCTTGACAAAATGAGTGGGTCAGCTTCGAGAACGTCGGAAAGTTGACGCATCCCGATTCTTTGTTGTACCCGTGACTTGTCTAGAGAGATTCAGCTTACACATTACACAAATTGATGTTAGCTTGACCCTGGCTTCAGCGTCAGACGTCGTAGGTTTGAATCGTACAATACTTGTTCTAGTCTTCAAGCAAACAATGTTGAGAAGGAGTATGATTCGTACTTCTCCCGGATTCACTACGCATAATGACTTAACAGCTGACTCAAATTTTAGTCACTATTGTGCATCTTGCTTACGGAAGCCAGATTCCGATAGTTTTCTCATTAAAAGATGGTCGTCAAAATTACTACGAGAATAATTCTGTTTTTCAGGAAACCACGTGTCATTACAGTTGCACACGAAGAAATATTTGAGGCGCTCAGAATACAAGTGGTGTAAGTCCAAAAAATTTTAATCCCGTGATGAATATGTTTGCAAGAAAACGTTTTATTTCTTTTTCTCAGAAATCACAAATAATTGTTGTTTGCATATTAACCTACTCTGTGTTAACTAAACCAATGCTAACAAGTTTTATATTCATAAAAAGCAGCGAACAGTGTTCGTGAACATACACCACTTGTGTTCTGAGTGCCTCGTTTATTGAAAAAAAAAAAAAAAAGTACAGTTAAACGCTCACCTTCGTAACTGAGACTTCATTAATTCACATGCCAAAGTTCTAATTCTGTCGTAGGTCCTGGCGGGAAAAAATTATGGGAAGATTTATTTCCCTTGTTTCCGTTTCACTCATTCTTGTGAGTGTTTCAGCGATTATTTGACCTAGACAAAGAAATATTTTACCAGTTCAATGAGGCCTGTATGTAGAAATCCACTGTCCTGTGTACACTCAAACCCTGAACATTTGTCCATTATCTGTTACTCACTGGAACAGCAGGCAATAAACGGATAGACGAGGCTTGAGTATGCATAGGAAAATGTATTCTAACATGCAGGTCATTGAAATTGAGCTCGCGAATTTTTCATTTCCGTACTTTGAACTTTTGGAGCAATATTTTACCGGGAGAGTCTGACTATTTATCTTCGTTGTATTTGCAATGTAAACGTTGTAAAACTTCGGTAACAGAGACATCGACAGAACTTAGGTCCTTTGGGCAGTTGAAACAGTAAGGCCCTCGAATCACCCCTTTCCCTTTCCCATAAAAACATCTCTGTAAGTACAGAAAGACGATGCAGTTTTGATTGTTTGTCCAGTATTTTTACGGATATTATATTTAGGACACCTACTGTGTACCTAATTTTGCGGCGTTCAGATTATACTGCAATCTCCGAGGCCTAGTTGAGAATTTTATGGGCCAAGATGTTTATTGTTTCGCTATTTGTGCGACATTATATGCTGTAGGTAGACAGGAGACAAAACGTACTATATTCTTCAACGTGGATTCAGTGCTGTTTCGACGTGAAAGTCACCACACATTGCACTAAGGGAAGTAAGTCTGCTCAAAATTTTGCTATAAATTCTTCATTATCGTCGAAGTCAAGGTCAGCCAGAACATTTTTGGGGCCTTGAACAAATTGTTTTCTGGATTCCACTAGTCAAGCGTTTAAACAAATTAAAACGTACTAAATTATCTGCGAGAATAAACTTTTTAAATAAAAATTAGGTTTAGGTTGGTTGGCTCTTTGCGACGGGAGCCTGAGACAATTCCCCACCCTTTTTTTTCCTGTGAGTAATACTGGTCGAAGTTAACGGTTCTGCTTGTGGTGGTATATCCCTAATTATTAACCCTTTCAGACTCAGTGTCGACGGCTGTCTAGATGCTGCATCAGAATACCGTTAATAGCAGTAGTTGTACAAACCAAGGGCCCGTGCTCAATCAGCTCTGTTTCTTCCACGTGTTTTGTGAAACTGTCTGTCCGTAGATGGTTCATGTTATCATTGACCGCGAAGCCACACAGTTTTTCGAATATTATTTTTAAACTCTATAAAAGAGGATATTTCGCAAAACCGCCACAATTGTTTGTTGAAAATCGTTTTTACTGTGTAGCCTTTTTTTTTTTCGAAGAAATATTTTTTGGCTAGTTATCGACCTATAAGTGTATTTTTATCGAAAAGTCTATAAAATTTTTTGCCTTGGAAAAAAATATAGATCACATAGTATGTGACAGTGTTACGATATCTGCTCCCTTTTGGGATGTAGGAATAATATTCGAAAAAATTGCGTAAATAGGTACCCGTGACCTTAAGCCCTATTACATTTTAGTCTGTCTATAAGCTGTTGACAGTTAACAGCAATTTTGAAGAGAGAATTTCCAGATTATTATAAGTAAAATATTTTGTTATTTCCATCACCGTGATACACTGGCTTTATTACTTACACTGTTACGTTCATATTAACAAGAAGGGGCAAAATGGCACGGTATACCTAAAAGTGTTCAGCTCACATGAAACCGCTCACCTATCGCTGTGATACGAGTTCGATTACCAGTGAGGTCGTTCTTGATTTTTCTTACCGTATGTCCGCAACATACACTTGCACTTTCTCTCAACTATTTCCAGGACTGTTACAAAAATATGTGCACTTGAATTTATAAAGGTTTAAGTTCATTAGTAAACAAATTAGCAGTGGATTGAGAATGCTACAAAATCATCAGTATACATGTGACTTGCAACAAACAAATAATAAAAAACAATAATAATTACGACCTCTGACATTTACTTTCGAGTGCTGCAAAATGTTTGATTGTTACTTAAGATTATTAGTTTGTGGCAGGAAAATTAAAAATTATCTAAAAACGAACAAGTAACCATAAGGTTTCAAAAGTGCTAATTTTATCCCGATCTGCCTATAGCAATAAACCACTCGTAGAATATCATGCTGTGGTAAAGCATGTGGTGTGGTCGAGTATTTTAGTTATCATTTCTGGTTCAGCACACTAAATTAACTGTAATATTACAACGGGAGAAAAGTTTATTTTTTATTTCAGGCCCATAATCAGTCTCTCCAACTCACCTCGACGAGCTCTGACCTGCGGGCCAGTCCTGCCACCTTCAAGCCATTCAGCACCAGCTGCCTCGCAATCTCCGCCCCTATGCCAGCACTTGCTCCCGTAACGACTGCTACTTTCCCAGACCAGCGCTCCATGATGCTTCTTCCTAGGCGGCTCTGCTACAACAGCCCGATAACCGTGTTCTCAGTGAAGGCTACTACTATTGACACGTTATCTTATCACCTGGTCAATAATTCGTACCTGTCACCGCGCGCCGGGACTAACTGGAGGTTTCTGCAAGTTGCGATGACTCTGCATTTTCTGCTCCTGTGTCTTATGGTTAGAAAACTGCCAATTTTCCGTTATTATCTTATAGCAAACTGGTCATCAAGTTACTGTGCGCTCACTTTTTATTGCTTCATACGTAGCCTTATGGAAAATTTTGAAAATCCGCACGAATATCAATCACAAAATCACATTTGAGGAGCAGACTTTCAAAACCAGACATGTACACCTTATTTAGCTGTAGAAAAAAGTGAATAGACATCATATTTTATAGCACTAACTGAGAATAAACATACCCATTTCAATAAGACATGTGTTTTTTTATGGAGTCTGAGTTCATACTCATATGTAATACATCTTGTTTATTTAGAAAGGGCATTTTACTAATTTTCTGGATTTTGAACATGTATGGTTTTGAATGTTTGTTCCTCATGTAATGATCAGAAGACCCAAATAATCGACATAATATCAAAATCCGAGAGCGCAGTTAGACTCGAGAAAAATACAAAACACACAAACACATAGTGCGTCGTTTTCATGACAGAAGGGGGAGGGGGGTACTGAACCTTATTCACTATAGCGGCTACTGTATAACTTAAGTGATTTGGGATAAAGTGAGCATTTTTAAACCGTAGTTATTTTTTTTCCTCACTAAGATAATTTATAGTTTTCTGTCACTTTTTAATATAAAAATGCAACCTAAGTGACAGTATAGATTGTGCCGTACTCAAAATGTAGTGTTTGAGGAAACAATAAATATTATTATTTTAATTTTTACTCAACACACGTTTATCTTCAAAAGTACTCACTTTATCGCGAACAACGTATAGAACACTACTGTGTACTAATATGACTTCTGCTGTTGGCTGACAGCTTATGTAGCACGCCTTGAAAAACTTTTACAGCCATTTATACTAGACCATCGTGTAAAAACATGCAATCCCAAACTGCAAAGGTCCGGAGCTAGTAACGTCTCGGAATGTGTTCAGGAGAGTAGAACCCACTGGATTTCAACCTGCAGCTGAGTAATAATATAACGCTATATCTGCGCGCCTCTATGGATGTCTCACGTACGAGAGTTTTTTTATATTACAACTCTTCCGGGATTAAATAAAAAAAACGCGCGAGGTGGCACAACGGTAACACGTTCGACTTGGAGGACCCGGGTTCGGTTCTCGACTCCGATAATCTTGGTTTCGGGTTTCCATGATTTACAGAGAACTCTCCACAGCCGTCGAAATTTTTTGAGCTGTTTTATTTCTACCGAAATTTAAAATAACTCGATAAACTTATTATGTTTTTTTGAGCTGTTTTATTTCTACCGAAATTTAAAATAACTCGATAAACTTATTATGTACAAAATAAATTATTTAAAAAACCTCTCTTCTATGATAATTGCGTAGCTACCGCATATAATTACCCGAAGATACATACATATACATCGTTCAGTATAAGAAGTTAAAGTATTGATCTGAAAGGAGAACATTTTTTTAAAATCACACCATGGATTACTGATCCGTCTATGATCTGACCATGAAATAATCTGTTTTAGTCTATAACGCAAAATAATTACATGACGCTGTTCTCTAAAAGAGCTTCTGTATATTTTTACTTCAAAGACATACTACAATTAAAGGAAATACAGTTATTATCAGGCAACTGAACCGAGACAGTTGTATTAAAAATTACGCTATCCTCCATGTGTTATATTTGTAATTTTTTTGGTGTGTTAAAAAATCATACTTTTAGCAAACATTTTCGTCTATACTCGTCACTTTCTTATTGATCAATTTATACTGAGGCTTGACTGATCCTATTTCAAATTTTAAAGTTAGCATTGCTTAGGCTAAGCTATAGCACTAGCATGGTGCAAATAGCCAGTGGTTGGATACGGTACGTATATCAAATATAGCTAGCAGCTACCTTTCAAGATTATCGAGACTACGTACGTGTTCAATATTTTATGTAATTTATTCACTTTATTGTATATTGTGAACATCACTTATTCAGTATATTTAGTGTAAAATCAATCACACATAGTAATTAGCCAATGTCTGCAATAAACTAAACTAAGTACTTCGATCTGATGCTACATAAAAATGAGATTGAATCGTGACCTTGATCGCTCTCAGCTTATCCTGGATGACGTTGGTGTTGACGTCGCGAAGCTACGTGGAGTTGACGGTTAGCTAAGATTGTCCTTCTTTAAAAGTGTTTAAGTACGTAGATAAGATATAGCGTTGGCGTGGAACACGGTGTTTGAGCGTGCACATTTCTGGAGTGTTATTGTACAGGGAGATTACAAAGTCACGTTACCTCCTATAATTACCAACATAAGCCCCTGAACTTAAGGGCTACAGAAAGACAAGACGTCGAGCAAACGTCTGGAATACTTAGTCGTCGATACAATCGGAACTACTAACCATAGTTCGATGCGACTTTTTAGCTGAGCAGATATTTTATTTGCGGACGTCTGTTCATACAGCACTAGGCAGTAGTATGCCTTGCTTTCGAGTAAAAAACTAACGACGGTTTTTTAGAAAAATAAGGGCTTGAAGTCAGAAAATTCATACGAATGAAAAACTTTAATTTTATAGTTAATATGCAGGCCTCCATAATAACAGAATTTCAAAAATACTCTCATTTTGATTTGAAAATAAGTTTAACATCCATAAAACATTGCGCGAGATTTTGGGATAGAAAAATATTTCCAAATTAAAATGTGAGTAGTTTTGAAGTTCGGTTATTATAGAGACCTATAATTTATAACTTTAAAATATGGAAAAATTAAAGTTTTACGGATTTTGTGGCTTCTAGTCTTTATTATTCTAAAACAGTTTTTAATTTTTTAATTGAAAGCAAAGCTGTATAAACAGGCGTACGCAAATAAAATATCTACTTAGCAAAAATGTCTCATAGAATTATGACGAGTAGTTAAGATTTTATCGACAACTGAGTATTTCAGTAGTTTGCTCGATGTCTTGCCTTTCTATACCCCTTAAATAAAATGAACAACAGTTCTTTAGAGGAGATTCCTTGAAATATGAATCCTTGTCAGAAGGATCGGTCTGTGTATCATCATTCCCGTGGCATATGATAGTACGCCGCCAGGTCCTGTGCGACATTTTTCGGAGTGTAACTTGTGTGACAGCCTAACGAACTGGAAGAAGCTGTGAGACAAGCTTTCATTCAAGTTACACCAACAACGTCCCGAAAAAAATGTCGCACAGAAGCTGCGGCGGCTTATTATAATTTTCCACGATGATGACGGTACACAGACTTGTCGTTTGAACAAGTACTGAGTCATATTTCAAGGAAACTCCTCAAAAGAACTGTTGCTCATTTTATTTAAGTTTTGTTGGTTATTATAGGTGGTAACGGGCCTTTGTGACCTGCCTGCAGGTCATGTTGAGTGAGTGAGTGAGAGATTTTGGTCAGCGCTTAACATCGAGGTCTTTAGCGCTGCCTCATCAATAGTTTGTGGTCGGGTGTGTTTAGTGTGTTCCTAAGTAACGGAATCTGTGATGTTTAAACACAACCAATAATCGAGAATTTAATTGGATGAGAATGTTGATATCAAGTTGCTCGTCGAAATAACTGATTCACGCGAATCGCCCTACTTGTCACGAATTAAGTTCAATTTGTTGTTACTTACAGTCGGAAATTCAAAATGTGTGCTCATCAAAGAAAGTAACACTGCTTATTATTATTTGTTGACTAAAGTAACGTCAAATAAAAAAATGGCCACGCCAGGAAGAGAATGCTACTTCATCCAAGTTGGTATCGCTGCTCGAGAACAAATACTGCGCGTATGTTTGTTTCACTTATGATATCCCGAATTTGGAAAAGTCAATAGTTTTCGTTCCACATCACAAAACCTCCCTTTCAAAATGGGCTTTAACCCTTAGCAAACCAACACGGTGTCCAGATAATTTCGTGTCTGAGTTTTATTGTTTTGGAATGAGGAACGGCGGCATCTTCGTCGCAGTTAAGAAGGTACAGTTGTATAAACTATCGCTGTAACTTTTATTAAAATATACTGGTCTTTCAAAGCCGGCTTATAAAACTAAATCAGAAGAAACTTTGACTACAGATTTTGCAAACTTTGTGTGTAAATGTTTGACCAGAATGATACTTTTTTGACATGATCTGAGATAATTTATTGCGTCGTTTCAAAGGTAGAAGAAATTCTGTTTCAAAAATAGGCAAATGGTTATTCAGAAACACTCTGGTGAAAGACATATTTGCCTAGGAGTGGTAAATATAAGGATTTCATTCCCCCTCCATATAAATATATGCGTTTAATTATATTTAGTGGCGTTCATTTATTTATCATGACTTCTTTAGTACTTAAGAGATGAACGTAAAGATAAAATAGCAGTCATTTACTCGTAAGCACATATATATTTAATGCGCGGTTTAAATAATGTTATTGAATAATTTTATTTTCAGCGAAATTAAAATTTCTACATGAATAAGTAACCTGTAATTTACTGTCAGACAAAGTCGATGATATTTCCGAAGGTGTAACGCAGTGTAGATGTGTAGCATTTCAAGAGGGTCGCTATATTTACATATGAATATTGGCACTAAGCCCAGTAAGTTGTCAATTTTCATAAAAGGTGAAACTATAGTAAATATTTGGAAAGACAGATATATAGAGAGACTAATGGTTTAAAAATCGCTCAGTTTAAACACATATTATAAATTGTAAACCTAGGGTCGCACTCAAAGAAAAGGGAAGGGGTTTCCTGGACTCGAGATTTTTCCGAAATAATATTAAGAACTAACATTTATTTCATGCGGGTAGAAGTATGTGTTGCTATTTATCAGTCCCATGACAATGTAATTCCATAATTCCACATTGTTATTTGGCGACAAACTATAGTCTATGCTTACCCGAAGACACTCTATGACAGGCGCGTAACCAGGATTTGTGTAAGAGAGGGGTTTTGTCCGGAAATTTTGTGTAGGAACACCGACCACTTCTTTAAAGTGGAGGGTCCAGGGGTCCTCCCCCGGGAAAAGTTTGGATTTCAGGGTGCAAAATAGGGCTATTCCGAACTTCTCGTAACTAAATATCGATTTCTACAAGTTAAATATTACAGATTTTTAATATGAATGTTTTTTTTTTTTTTTTTTCAATTTTTTGGAGGCTAACGGGGTGGGGTGGGGGGTTCTCTGACCCCCACTACCCCCCCCCCCTGGCTATGCTTCTGCTCTATGATGTTATTAGCTCTGGGTCTTCGTATCTTCGTGCCCGCATTGCTGGATAGGGGGTATTTTATATATGACCTTGCATCATTGTTGAAAAAAGTCCATCAGGCGTGCCACACAAATTGTCGGCCAACATTAGAAGTCAAAAGAGCACACTGTCACTCGGAGTCGAGTACATATGCTGTCCCATAATAAAGCGTAATTTGCAGGTTTCTAATTATGACATATGGGTAAAGACGTGAACAATTAGCGGGTTCACTGCACTGTTTGCTGGCCTCCAATAATATCTGTGTATTCAAGCAGACAGCAGCTTCTCATTAGCTGCTTACTGTTACAGTGCTACCACATGACCGGACCTGCATTTAGTTACTTCTTTTCATTATTGACTCGGCACCCTCTAAAAGTTGTCATATAAGTTAAGAGCCATTGGCAAAAAAGGACACGAACTTACAGTTGTTTGACTCCTAGCTTTTTATATCTTCTCATATGAAAGTTATTCTATTTCCGTTACGTTTGATAAGTTTATCAAAATTTTATTGATTTTCGTGATCTCTTAACGTTACCTGGATGAGTCATTACATAAAACTGAACGTAAAATATATTTTCGGGATGCGAAATTTTATTCAACGGAAGTCCCTCGCACCATGCCCATAGTTTAGCTTAAGGGCACAGTAGACAAAATATTTAATTTCCTAAATATTTTTAATTTTTATATGTGTACCGGAATATTTTTTAGACATAAGTTGTGACTACATTTAGCTATTAAGATATATTTTTTATCTAGCATAGTTCTCGCATAATAGCTTGTCAATGTCAATTTGCATGTCACGGTTTTAAGAACGACACTAAAACCAACTTACTTACCGAACTAAAATAATTTGCACTAAATAACGTTGTTGTAGGTTACAGGGTCTACTGTATAAAAACAAAAAGTAAAATACGTTTGTATTTTTTAAAAAAGCGCTAGAAATTATAATTTAAATTTAAAAAAAATTCAAACGAGTCATTAGAGAGTAACACATAGGTCTGACGTTAAGGAAACTGGGAGAGGAATCAGCAGTGGCCTATTTAAAGGAACCACCCTAAACTCTCGCCTGGAATAATGCCTGGAAACAACGTGAAGCTCGAACGCAGGATGTCCGAAGCCGGAGATCGAACCTGAGTGCTCCCGAATTAGAGTTCAAAGTTTTATCGTTGCGCCAACATCGCTCGGTACTCGTGTCTGCACAAAATATTAGATTTTATTATGTACCATTGCCATTAGCTACTAAAAACACGAATTGAATATGTTTTAGCTTAAATATTTCAGAAAACTAAAGAACTAGTTCCTGACACATTTTTACAGTGCAGTTATTGTAACCTTTCAATCCGGATTCAATTTGGAGTAGACAGACGTATCCTGATTAAAACGTTCAGATCCTACTATAAACACACTGGGGCTGGATTGAAGCAAGAATGGAGTGAGATATCTCAGTTCAGTCGCCGAGGTGTTTTGAATTAGTGTCCGGATTGAAATGCTTATACTCTGTTAACGCCTCTCGGATTGAACTTAACTAAGTCATAGCGGTCGCCATATTCTATCGTTTGTATTGTTATGTTGGAGTAAGGTTAATTCTTCTAATGTTAAAAGTTTGTCACAGGGAATATTTCTGCCGCGGTAATGGGTACAAACTGACCAATTACAGAGCTTCCCTGATTTTTTAGTTACATTAAGTTAATAATTTTAAACGCGAAATAGGTTTATTTTTACTTGAAAATTAAGTTAAATAACTTCTGTAACTTCCAAGTATATTTACATTTAATTTTACTATAGTTTCGTATTTTTCTGGTCCCTTAGCGATAACAGCGACTCTAGCGGCAGACATTTTCCCTGTGTTAAATTCTTCCGTAAGAAAACACATATTATTTCTAACCTGCAGTAGGATTTACCTTAGTTGGAGCTTCGAATCGACCTGGATTGGCATTTTAAGCATATTTAACTATCAAAAAATATCTATATAAGTCCATAAGAACATAATGTTCAGCCTAGGTTCAGTTGTTATTTACATGGAAATCTGAATCGAAATATTTTCTTCTTCTTCTGCACTTCACGGATTAGGTGGCTGTCTGTTTCGGCTTCGCACTCCAATTCGATTTCCGTGTTCATCAACTATTTCTTGTACCTTTTGAGTGTAATAGGTACATAAACTGTTTATTTTCTACCCCTTTCCAGGTGGTTTTTCCATTTTTGTCTACGCAGATGGAGTTTTATAATTCAGTGACAATCAAGTGTTGACTAGTGTCTCAGTTTCTAATTTGTCCAATCTACATCCTTTAAATATGCGCAGAAATCGTATATTCGCTTCCGCAGTCTGGATTTATCTTTGTGAGAAAAGACATAATTTATGCAGGCGTATAGTACTGTGGGCGTTGCCACTGTTTTGTACAGATTTCATTAATGTTTATTTTCTTGTTCGGTTTTTTAGTCGCTTACAATAAATTGTCCCACTTACGTACTGAAATCTATGTATTTTATTCCTTAGACCTTTGCTCCAATCACAGCTTATGTTACATACAAGGTAATGAAAGTTTGACATCTGTTCTTATTATGGTTAGTTAACGTTTGTAACTTCCCAGCAATTCTTAAAAGAAGTCCTTTATGAGGCGCTTCCAAATGGGCCAATTGGAACGAGAATTTTTTTCAGATGTTTTTTTACTCTTATCACATTCTCTTTTTCCTGGATTGTTACAGTCCGGGCCTGGCTTCCCTTGGGCCCAGGTTGGTGAGCTTAACGTTTTACTGTAATCGCATTTCTGTCCATGTTAACTTTTCGTTCGCTACATGTTGGCTCCAAGTCCGAATTCAGTAGCCCATTTCGGAAAGTACTCTTCACGCACTAAAAGATAATGTGAAATTCCGGTCAACAGTGTTAATCTCTGCTACAAGCTTATGGTATGGACACACAGTAGGCAGAACAATAGCTCACATTCTTATAAAAACTGTTAACTTATGAGGCTATTCTTAGCAATGCCCTCATGTAGATTCGCTTATCATGAGCTCACGGTTGAGATACCAACCAACAGAAACTAATCCTTCGTAGGACATAACGAGCGGCTGAGCAATAAGATAATGGCTGAGATACGATATACACCACTCGGTAAGTACACAGCTAGAATACCAATTGATCAGGTAAAGAGATCATGATACGATGCAATTGTACGCCTTTGACACCAGCGCCTAAAGAAAGGCGTACTACATACAGCTAACGAGACGAGGGAACAGCGGAGTGATAAGAGCCAGAGTATCAAGCTCAGAGTTGCCAACTTGGTGATTTCGCCACCAGATCTGGTGATTTCCAAGATTGTCTGGTGGCCAAAATTTTTCATTTGCGACAAGTCGAAAAGTTAGTGATTTGGAAAAACTATTTTTTTACTCCTTTAAATGAATTATTTTGCAATTTTAAAAGTAATTTTTGTAAATGAAATTAGTGATGTTTCAAGTCTAAATTTGTTCCACTGGGGAGCATCCTAAAAAATTAAAAGGCAGCATATGCGATGCATGCTCACCAGTTTTATCAGTCATCACACCTGTCAATGTACGTCATCTTTCTGCCTGCTGCTAGCTGTCAGTGCTTGGGCTGCGGGTTTATGCCGCTACCGATGCGAAGCCAATCACGCATTTTATTCTAGTGCAGTGTGTGCGGGACAAATAAAGGTAGCGCGCGTGTTTTGTTAAGCATTTTCTTGGATATTATTATGAGCAAATCCGAAAATAATTACGCTCAAAAGTTTCGTAATGACCAACGCTTTAAATCGTGGCTAATGAAAGTGGAAGTGCCATATTCGAATGCTGCAGTTGAACGTGTGATTAGCGTGGTAAATGTGATTAAAAATGAAAAGCGCAACAGAATGAAAATTGATACTCTTCATGCAATTTTGTGTGTGAAATTTGCTTTGCGAAGAGAAAAGAAGTGTTATTATGACTACGTAATTCATCAGGAAATTATTAAAAAAAAAAAAAAAATAGTTCAAGCGTACCAGTCTGAACGCGAGGCTTCCACATCCAAAGACGTTGTAGAGAACAAGGATGACGACGACGACATGGAAGATTAAGTAAATCACAATCTTATTTCACTTAAATAGATATCTCTATTTACTGTGTAGGATGATATGACATGTAATTTTTGTGTGAGCCGTGAGTCATGCATTGTTTTGAACAATATTGTATTCAACATTATAATGGAAATCACACATTTTAACGTAAATACCGCTGTAAGTAATATTACCTATGAGTGCTAAGCTATGTTTTCTATTTTTTTAAACAATTCTGAAAATCTGGTGATTTTCTGGTGATTTTTACTAATCGATCTGGTGACTTTTTGACTTTTTCCAAAAATAGTTGGCAACTCTGATCACGCTCGACGAGAAGCATATTGCTTCTATTCACAGTGCGCCAAATGGGCGTGCAAGGTTTTCATTGTAGTTTTTTTCCTATGGAATTTTAAGCGGCAACCCTAACGTTTTATTTTTGGGTAGTATGAAGTAAAGGCCAACGGACTCGTCTCGTTTTCCTCTTTACGAATTCTTCGGAATTAGCGTCTAAAAAAGCCGTTTTTAGTCATTTTGAGAAACCCGGAAATCATGTTTCTAACAAGCGTACTGAATAAACGCTAAAAACATGATTTTTTATCCATACGATTTTGAAAGACAGTATTGAAAAACTACAAAAACAACCTTAAATAATTATAATACCAGTACCCAACTTTATGAACATACATTTCCCCAAAATGACGCATTTGTTAAGCGTAAGTTCTGCCGCAATTAAATGTAAGACATTTCGGCGTCAGAGACTGTTCGGAAATACGTTACTCGAGAAAAATTCTTGCTCATAAAGTTCGCAAAACATATTGTTTAGGATTGCTGTTTTCTGACGTTTGCTATTGGATTCGAGAAACGTCCAATTTTAAACTGATGCTTTTTTTAAGTCAGATTTTTAATTGTTTGTTGCAATGGGATTTTACAATTAGAATTTATGGTATTGTGTACATACGTCATTTTGCTGATCAAACCTGTGTTGAATGACAAAGTACAAAAAAGAACAAGAAAAATAAATATGAAACTTGCACAAAAATAGAAAAATAGCAATCCCAGAGGAATTGTATCAGTTATGTGTGTATGTATGTATATGTATATGTATATATATATATATATATATATATATATATATATATATATATTAGACAACAAAGAATTCTAGAGATAGAATTTATTCAAATATCGACACAACACCCAGGCACAAATATAGAACCAGATTCCCAAAATGAAAAAAGATGGAAACAGACAAAAAACAGTGAACAGTTGACAACAAACGAAAGACAATAGACAACACAAGTTAAAACAAAAAAAAAAAATGCAACGTTTCGGGAATTGCGATTTATTCCCGTCGTCAGGCTGAGACACAGCTGGTCGGAACATCAAGATGAGTTTTGCATTCGCTTTGCCCGCGTGGAATATTTGAAGGAATAACTATAACTATAGCTTATCGTGTTAATAAGATATTGAGGGCACGGTAAAAATACCTTTTACGACTTTTCACCACAAAGTATAACGATATTTCACCAGGTTTATGAAATACCTAGGATATCGGGACTATACATGTTCCCACTTTTCACCGCTTAGTGGGCGCTTACGCCGCAAGAGGAAGACACTTAAATTTTTCATTATCTATATATATATATATAAATGAAAGCTGACTGATTGACTGACTGACTGACTGACTGACTGACATATCAAACTGCAGCCCAAACCGCTGAACCTAGAATTGTGAAATTTTTTGTGGGGGTTCCCCTCAGGTCGTAGGCGAGCACTAAGAAGGGATTTTTCGAAATTCGACCTCTAAAGGGGTGAAAAGGGGTGAAATGTGTTTCCGAAGAAACGTCGATAGAGCTCGAATCGGACGGCCTATCATCGTGATTTTTACTTTAATAGGAAACTCGTAAAAATGCATATTGGCCAATTTAAGGATTTTTCGAAATTTAACATTTAAGGGGGTGAAAAGACCTTAAATGTGTTTCCAATCAACTATCGATATCTATCGAACCCTTCGGGATAGAGAGTTGATATTCACTTCGAAATATTGCTTACGTAAATACCCAAAAAGTAGTTTTACGTTTTTTTGAAATTCGACCCCCAGGCAGTAAAAAGGGGCAAAATGTGTTTTTAAAGAATCGTCTTTATCTTTGAAACACAATTGGCTATCGTCGTGATTTTAACTTTAATTGGTTACTTTTATAAATGTCTATGACAGGACTCAAAATTGTTTTGAAATTCTTTATTTAAAGGGGTGAAAATACGTAAAATGTGTTTTCGATTATCCTTCCATATCTATCGAATCAATCGAGATATCGAAGTACTCTGCTTTAAATTGGTACTTTTGTAAATATCCCAAGTACCATTTAAAATATATTTTCCTAATTCGGCTCTAAACTGGTTAAAATTGGGGTAATATGAGTTTTCGACTCACATTCGATATATATCGATCCCATAGTTTTTTATATAGAGACGTGATTTTTGTTTAGGATTGATGCTTACTCAAACACCTAAAAAGTGATTTCAGGAATTTTCGACATTCGCCACCTAAGGACGTGAAAAGGGGTGAAAAGTGGTGAAAAGCGTTTTCAATTAATCGTCAATATATCTTGAACCCAGCGGGCTAATGTTGTGTTTTTTACGTCCACGAGATACCAATAAAGTATTCTAAAACGTAATGCAAGGGTTTTTCGAAATTTGCTATCTTAAGTGGTGAAAAGACCTTGAACGTGGTTTAGATAAATCCTCGATATCTATCGAACCCGTCGAGACATACATTTAATTTTTCCTTCAGGATGATGATTACAGAAATTATTGCAAAACGGTTTTCAGATTTTTCGAAATTCGATTTCTCAATACTGTGCAGGGGTGATATGTGTTTTTTAGTGAATGATCGATTTTGATTCGACTGAACGGGCTAGCGATGTGATTTATACTTCAGTTGGATACTTATACAAATGTCTAAGATTTAAATTTAAAATATTTCGAAATTCGACACCCAAAAGGGTGAAAAAGCACAAAATTTGTTTTCCATCAACCCACGATATCTATCTAAAAAGTAGCGATATTGAGGTGTTGTTCACGTCAGAGTGATGCTTACGTAAATATTAAAAAAATATGTATGTAATTTTTTTCTTTATAAGAAACGCGATTATTAAGAATAAAACTTAGTTTGTCAAAAATCAAGGTAGACGATCCGAAAAGCAGGAACAAGCAGCGAGAAACAACTTATACTGGAGTTTCCCTACAGTAACCTATCGAGACGTGTTGTTGTACAACCTCTATGAGCCCAGGACACAGATATTTTATTTTTCTTTCAATAAATTTTATTTTCATGAATTATTTCGACGTTACATGACGCAGTTGTTTGTCACTCAGGTCTAAATTCCGGGAGGTTCTGGGCTCGAATTCCGTTAAAAACTGCGTGCAAACGTTCAATTCTGACACACAAAATATCAGCTGACATATCGTCGGTATACTGTCATAGTGATTAAGTCAAAAATGCTATTTCGTTTAAAAACAGTATTAATTTTTAGATATTAACAAAAATATGGTATGTCACTATACTGTGACACAACAGTACGAAAAGACGAATAGACTTTAAACTTGGGCAGTTGTTTGTGAACAACATATACATATTCCAAGCATTTTTATAATTTTATCTAATTTTGACTTTGTCATTTTGGCAGTAAACCGACGATATATCATCTCACTAATCTCATGTTTGGGACACCAAATACGTTGCCGCGAAACCTTTACCCACTGAAACTTTGTAATGTCAATAAAGTTAACGTGAATATTTTGAAAATATATAATTGTGGGCACCGTCACCAATGGTTGTGCACAGGGTAAACAGATGTTTCTCATTCGATTAACCTCTTACCTTACGTGTCTGTAATTACCCCAGAATGTTAAATTGGCAGTTTTATAAATAAGGCCCAGGCTAAGTCGCTGTTAGTGGCAGGGACAAACATAAGACTGCTTTTCGTGTGGACAGCTATAGCTACTTATCCTGCTGCAGAATTAGTTCAACTAGCCGCTTGGACATTCTAACACTTGATGACTGAAGTACCAAACTTGTGTACAAAGAGGTTTTTCAATTAAAGTAAACAACGAATAATACTCGCGAGCAAAGCCGCGGGGGACTGCTAGTTAAAATATAAAATTAACTCTTCTCTCAGCTGCCACAGATACTAATGCGTGCGTATATGTAATATCACAGCAATTCTCTGTCGCCTTTCCTTACACAGGATTCAAGCCCAAAACCTCCTACCAGTGTTCCAAACAACTACTCCAAGATAGCCCATCGGAATCCTCAATAAGTTAAGTGTGTATAATGTACACACCCATGCGCAAATTAGTATACGGAAAAATATGATGGCAAAAATATACAACTTATATATTATTTCTCTAGTGTCATACCTGTTTTTCGGGGTTTTCCGAACATTCTACGTCCTTCCACGCCCTATCTGGTGAAATATTAAAAAATACGTGATATGATTTTTAAGGTATTTACGTAAGCTTCGTTTCTATTCAAAATTACCTCCATGTATCAACAGGTTTAAGAGATAAAGATGATTAACTGAAGCCACGTTGTATGTTTTAATGCCCTTAGAGCTTGAATTTAAAAAAAAATCACGAAATCTTTTTAGGGCTATGCGTACGCTTCATTCTAATGCAAATATCACCCCAATATCTGAACACGTTTAATATATTTCCATGATTTATTGAAATCACATTGTGCGGCTTTTCACCCCTTTGATTTCGAATTTCGGAAAATCGAAAAAAAATTAGATAACATACATTTTATAAGCTTCGTTCTGAAGCAGAAATCACTTCGATTTCTCAATGGTTTTAAGCGCTATCGAGGATTTTCATCCCTTAATTTACAAATTTAGAAAAATCCCTTCTTAGTGGGTGCCTACGACGTAAGGGAGGAAGCCACCCTTAAAATTTCATGTCAATGTCCAGCAGTTGGGGTTGTACTTTGACGAGTGAGTGGGGCACTTGCGGCAACTTGCGGAAAAGCTCGCTGATACAGGTAGCAAGACCTAAATCAAGAATAATGAGTACAGCAACCACACCTCTATTGTCAATAGTATGGGAGTAATACCACCATGAAAGTTGTGTTGATGAACAAGTAAAGTGTCAATAAATCAACAACCACTACAGATGGTACCTTCACCTTCCAGATTCAGTTCAGATGCATGACGATACGTATTCAAGGAATAAAGTGTGGCCAACATCCCGTCCCATACGTTGTAAACATGGCGTCGCTTGTTTTATTAAGGGTGTGGTCTACCGCAATTTCCATCACCATTTTTTTTATTTTTTATTTCTACCAGATATTATTTTCCTTATTTTAGACACAAAATGTGACTTAATTTCGCTCTTATGAAAATTTTTTATCTCTAATAGTTTTCGCGTAATGCCTTGTTAAAGTTATATTTTGCATGTTTCCGTTTCAAGGACTACACTAAAACCAACTGATACTGTATAATAAACTAAAAAAAAAAAAATCCACAGTGGATAAAGACATTGCAGGCTACATTACCATGCTCATAAAAATGAAGAATAAAAATTATCTGTATTTAAAAAAAAAGTTATTGAATTTTTTAAATTTTTATTTTAAGTTTCTGTGATGAAAATTGCGGTAGACCGCGCCATTAATCTGTATTTCTATACCTGTACGCCTGTAACCATCCATCCTAGTGAATAAAGAACAGGAATTGCATAAGAAACAAAGGTTTACCTGCCCGAACACGCTCAGACAAACCGTTTCTGAGATAACAGGCGCTCAAAAATCAGAGCCTAATGACAATGCCGACAGGTAGGCAACCCGTGTAGCACGTACATGGTGGCATGCTTCTAAGGAACACTAGCGATGTACACATATGTGTGTGTCATGTATAGGTTTTTATTATTATTTATTTTTTAAGTAATGTCAAAGTTAAGGTACACTTAAACATGTAAAACACAACCTAATAATATAACATACGTCTGAATAATAATCAATTGGTTTACATATTTTTTAGTTTACACACAGATCAATTACTATTCAGTTTAACGAATTAGATTCACGTGAGCTTAAAGAATCGTCACAGATTCACAACTAATTCCGACCAAGTAGTGGATGACTTAACATTAATTCGTTTTCAGAATTTATCATACTGACAAACGTATAGCCTATACAGGATGTTGTTAAATTGCGTGTCAATATTTTGGGTAAACAATCCTCACTTCTAAGAGGAACAAAAAATATTATGTGGACATAGGTCTGTAAAGCCGGCCTCACACGATGCCCAATTTCATAGCAGTTTCTATGCCCATTTTCTGGTAGCATTTCTGCTTCCGTCTGAGTGCAGTTCCAGCACCTCCACAAGGGGTTTGGTTCTGGGCATGGCAGATTTTGTACCCGAAACGTTACCCAAAAACGTAATAGAACATGTCCTATTTTTCGGGAGTTCATATTAC
>PNEQ01120782.1:9815-31018 GCA_003012365.1 Medauroidea extradentata
TGACGTTTCTCATTTGACTGTGCCAATCACAATAAGGTTACTGTAACACCACACGTCTGTGATTTGCGTGTAAAACCCCACGACACACGAATGTCAAAACATCCAATCTCTGACCGTGAAGCAAGTCTGCAGACGTGCACACAAGTCACTGACACAAAGTGAGGCAAATTTCTTTTCGCGAAAAGTTCATGTCTCTACCTATAACTTATTCGATTGTTAACTTGACATCACTCGCAATCACAGAAGATTCATCTTGATTGTTCTCAGCGTACTATACACAGCTAAGCAGATTGTCAAAATACTGCTATGTCTCAGACTGTACGAGTGCCTACCGTTTGGAACACATGTGAACATCACTTTTTTTTAAAATGATTTTTGTTGTATTTTCCTTTGTTGTCCCCTTGAATACATCTGTTAAAGTCATTGTGTTAAAATATTTATCGTATTCGTTATTTTCGTTGAGTTTTTTGTCATTTTCTATATGCATTCTATTAGTTTGTGTGTTTGTCATCGGCACTCATTACGTTTTTATTAAGTTTTTTGGAGATCCTAACCATACTCCTTTGAATTATAGTATAATACATTTTGCCAATAACAGTTAACACATGCCTTTTTCTGTTTGCATTCTCGTTATTTTTCTAGTGCCAAGATTGCTTTACTATATTGTAGGTTTTCTGTGTCTTAAAAATTTTGTTGTAATGTTGTGTGTCCGCATAAAATAAAATTTTGAGATTTTTTTTTTACTTGCCCCATTGCAAAAATCATTCAAAGATTACATACTTTGGTTACGTATTAAAATCTGTCCTAGACGATAATTGTATGAATAATTGTACAATGCTTAACTGCGTATAGCTCACGATATATATGTACATGTGTGTGTAAAATAACCACAGTCATAATTTTATCAGTCTCTTAATGTTTCGAATAATGAACCAAAAAGATCATTCACGCGCTAACTTTTAATCGGATTGTGTGTATGTGTATGTTAATATGCTAAGGTATATTTTGTGTGTAGTTTTGTGTTTGTACGTTGGTGTGTATTTGCTTGTGTTTGATTAACATCCAGATTAATAACTTAAAAATACATCCCGTAACTTTTCCCCGCAGAAAAAAACTACATATGGAGTAAGACAAATCACTAATCACACCTCATTTCGAAGACAGCACTAAAGACCTGGACGTTAAGTGATGACCAAAATTTCTTTACTTCACACTCCGAAGTTAAACATTTTTCTCTGGTGGATACAAAGCATCATCTCTGGTCCGGTTAAATTATGAGAACTGTTAGGTATTTGCATAGGCAAGGTAATCAGTGGGGACACATTTCATTAGGTCACTTCCAACAGGAACAAAAAAAAAATCATTTCAATAGCCGTATGTCCGGAAATTTTCAGAAACTCTGTAAAATGCACAACTTTGTACGGGTTCAAGTGTAAATATCAGTGCTACAAGCAAGAAAATTCACGCTTATAATGCAATAGTCATGCTCGTAAATCAAATGAGGTACACGTAGACGAATCTACTCTTGCCAGTTTGCTTCTCATCATTCACGCCAGACATCTTTGTTTTGCTTTAACACCCACATAAGTTTTACAATTTCTGTACATTTCCTTATATAAGTTGCAAATGACTTTTTTTGGTTCGTTTTCCGGTCAAGACTCTCCCCCATAAGTTTGTTCCTTTGTTCGGCCACACCATGTAGGCATGTAAAAAATATTTGAATAAACCTCAATAATCTCACGGTCGATAAATGAGAAACATCCGCTCATAAATATTTTTTCCCCTTCTCACGGATTAATGTTTTACATACAGATATATATTTTGAGTGCCTACATACTAAGGAGTAACTAAATTTCCGTTTCAGTGTCCATCATTTTGGGCTTGGAATTGACGCATTAGTCAGCGAGGAGCTTTCGCTGCACGTACAGTAAGGAGAAGTACAATTAGTTTTAAAAACGGTGTAAGGAACAATACCTTGCAACTAATAAATCGAAGCACTGTTCAAAGTTGTATTTGATATTTACCCTCTGCCCACCGTACCATTCTCGCATCTCGGCCGCCGTAGGAGATGAATAAGTGACGCCCGGTCAGAATTGAATATACACTTAGCACGAAACTGACGGCAATTCTTCATAAACCTCTGGAATGGAACTGTTGGCAAATGTATAGCAAAGTCAAAGGCAGAAAAATTTTTAATTACTATAGCATGTGCATTTGCCGAAACTGCGTGCATTTGTTAGGGACTTCATTTATATCTCGTACCAATCTTGGGCGTGCTACAGTTAGTTGAATTAACTTTAAAAGACATAGTTTACAGCGATATGCGCTTCCAGATACTATTTTAAAAGTCTGACGGCATTTCCTCAGTGGTATTGGCGATAGTCAGGACTGTCTTATGGATAGCTCTGATTCTCTGAAAGCAATTATTTTTTAACTAAGTGGACTGAAGAAGTAATATACATTTAGGTCACCATGCATAAGAGTATATATTTATAAAAAAAAACATAATCCTATGTGAGCGTTTACAATTTTTTTTATTTTACACAAAAGTTGAAATATGCCTTGTACTGTGTTGGTGTTGACATTGGTTACCAGCAATTATGAAAATCAGTACATTTTCGTAAACATGTAAGTACAGCGGAAAACTGTTACGTCAATATTTTGGAGGAACCATCCTCACTTCTAGAGGAACAAAAAATTTTGTTTGGACGTAGGTCTCGGCAATACGCCATTTCTGCACTAAAGTTCACAGTACATGATGTATAGTGCATGGCGTGCGAGCTGGGTCGTGTAACTGTGGGATTATATTGCAACTGTTATGAGCAACTGTAAACCAGACGAGTCGTATTTAACTAGACGGTAGGCATTGTCCGATGTAAAATTCGTTACACAGTAACAGTACCCAGCTCGCAAGTCATGCACTGATGATACTCGTAGGACAGTAACGCTGCTTTTTAGAGCCTATGTTCACATGACATTTTTCGTTTCTCCAGATGTGAGGAATACTCCCCCGAAATATTTACGTGCAATTTAGCTTCACTCTGCAAACGACGCACAAAATTTTAACCGAACCCTATATCTTCTAAGAATGTGCAACCTTCTGTTAGTTTGAATGTGTGATGAGAAGCGATTGTCTTATTTTCTGTATCGCCTTTCATTACCTTACACAGACTCCCATTTAAGACTCGGCATCAGACGTGTTACGTATTATTTTGTTTTTCGCTCTGAGTAGAAAAATGTGAAAATTGCTACTATAGCGTGAATTCCATTTATCCTGCGCTACAGTGCAAGCATAGCAGTTGGATTTTTTTACGTTTATTTAGGCCGTAATTGGTACAGTAATTTTTGTTACATTCTTAATTTGCTGGAATGATTGCGGCCTAGATATACGTTAAAAGTTCAACTATCACGCTTGTACTGTAGCGCAAGGTAAATTTAACATATTTTGTTTCAGGAAAAAAAATATCCAATGATGCGACTGATGCCGAGCCTTGTTTTAGATTCCGAACACAGCTCTGTAGTATCACATAGTAGAAATAATAAATATTGAGTCGTATTTCCTGTTGTCTCTTTGATTTGGTGTTGCAAATTCAGAATAAACTAAACGTTTATGAGCGTCTTGCTCAATCTCAGCTTATTTAAATAATAAATTTCATATACGTGGCAAGATACGCATAGAATATTCGTTGAGTTAATTGCTAGAAAATTTTGAACAGAAATGAGCCGTATGTGTATGTGCATTTGGGAGGGGGAGTTGAAAAAAATATATCTGAGATAGCTTTAATGAATATTTGTTCGCGCATTTACGCTCAAACGAGTAGCCTCTTCCGTATGTACACATAATATAGTATTAATTCTGATAAATAGTAGAACTGGGCCCTGTAATTATCATATTTTATTAAATTTAAGAACAAGATACATTTTACTGCACAGCAGTTTTTTTTGTCTGCAAACCATTCTTCTGACAATGATATTTAAATAATACTGTTTCAAAATGTGTACACACATGTAATTTTTAAAGCAAAATTTCCCTCTGATCCATCGTTTCTAAGTTTCAAAAATAGTATAATTGTTGTAAATGCTCCTGCTGAAGCCATTTTTCGAATATTAACGCCGCTGACATTTTTTACGTTAATTAACATTAAACACATAATATTTGGACTCTACATATAGCCTACCTACCAACATATTTTGTAACAAACCAAAGTAAAAATAGTATTTCCCAGAACTAAAAAACTTTGTAAAAGAAATGTATTAGCAAGAGGTTATATTTAATGCAGTAAACTCAGTTTTTATTACGTTAGATGTAACTGATTATGAGGGAATGAACAAAAATGATTTTAGCAGGATTTATATTTATATTTTTACAGAACTCCTGAATATAGAATTTTTTAAACACTTTTGTATTCGCCATACTTTGCTACAATTAACTTAATGAAAAAAAAATTAGTTAACTGTTAGGTACTTATTTCAAATGGAGCTGTACGTGTATGAAACAAAAAATGTAGAATGGTAGGTACTCAGAAATATGGCGTTGCATTAAGGGTGCTGCCTACTCCAGATCAGTGCCGTGAGGAAGGATAGGGATTTGCGTGTTAAATTATGTTCGACGGTGCTCGGTAATTTTTAATTATATCGCTTTCGAACGATATAATTTTCTGCATTGAAAAGATGAGAATATTGAAACAGGAATAATAATGTAGGAAATATTTATGTAAAGCGGTCAAACACATAAATTACATCGTTTAATGGCTGGCGACCAATGACACCACAGAATGTGATCAGTGATTTCCAGGTCTATGAAGTATAATCTGTTCCCAAATAAAAACGCGAATTCTCGTGTCTACGTGAAGTTTGTGTGTCTACGTATTTGTTTATAGTTTTCAGGGCATTTCAAAACATTTTTTTTAAAGATTGGGAAGCAATGCGGTCTTCACAAAGATGAACGACAAGTTAGTGAATGCATTATGTAGGTTCGTCAGGTACTGAGCCACATCGAATATAATATAACATATAAATCCCAATCCTTGCTCATGCTAGACAATTTGAAGTAGGCAGCGGCCTTAAAGGAGTATACATCTCGCAAAGAAGCCATAGTAATGACGCTTCTGTTTCATCGCACAGTACAGCCAGTGCCAATGTTAATGAAATTCTCAACCTAGATTCTTCATCAACTCATTCAAGCAATTTTAGTAATGATATCAAATATTGTAAACGTTATCAGGTGTATTTTATCTGAGAATAAACGTTATAAGCGTACATTGTATATAAATATGTGTATACCTTACGTAATATAATGCGCTATTAAATATGCTGATATTTTTTTGCGAAAAATAAAACAGCCAATAAATGTTCCTGTCAAATGGCATTTCATGAAAGTTTTTCGCAAACAATGTACTTTGTGTTTCATAATATGTGCACTTAATGTATAATGCTATTGGCAAGCTTATCCAATCTTAAATGTGCTACCACAAGCTGCTTAATTCAATGACCTGTAGGCCAGAATCCATTGTACTATACATACTCAAGCCCGAATATTAGTCAACTAGCTACTACTCAGTGGAACAGCAGACAATGAACGAATAAACGGGCCTTCAGTATGTATAGTACAATAGATTCTAGCCTACAGGTTATTTAATTCGCGAAATTTTCCAGTCCCTATCAATCGAACACTTTTTTAATCTCTGCTTTGTTTCTTCTTTCTGTCGTACTGACAATTTTCCGCCTTAAATAAAACTTACACAATATCGAGGGTTTGTGACAAGTAACCAAGTGCTGATTATAATATAATATAGGATATATAGGCTAAATGAAAATAAAATTACTGAGAAATTTCTAACATGCATAAAACAAATTCAGGTACTACTAATTTTAATTTTAAAATCATTGTAAGAATTAAATTAATTATTTTCTTATTCACTGCCAACTTGAATGAGAGTGCTTTAGCTAAGGTTTACGTTAAGAAGTTGAGATATTTTTTCCAAATGTTGGTTCCAAAAGCCGTAAACTAAGAGAGCATATGGAATAACATAACTGAAAAAATTAGTTTGAAGTCCTGATGTTTTCGAAGTCAATGTAGGCAAACTAAAGAAGGGATATACTATATTTCAGAGCAACAGTGAGACGTGTTTTATTTTTAGCAAATTATATTGTGCTGAAAGAAAATACACAGAGCTTTGGCATCCTAAATTGTTAATTTAAAAATTATCTTTGGACAAAATATTTGTTCACGGAGTTGGAAGACACTGTCTATACTCTAATAGGAATGACAATTTATTGGTTATCCCGTACTTATTTCCTAAAACCTATTGACAGCTTGTAATATGAATAACGGTAAAAAAATAAGTATCGTCTCCACATTGTACATACGGCCTATGTAGTTTTCGTCGTAACCGTTGTTTAAGATTTATTTCTGAATATTTAACTTCATTAGATATATACTGATAGAATTTCTGATGTCACAATTGCATTTCTAGATCTGCTATGGCAACTGAAGCCGATCAAAGTAATAAATCAGTATTATATTGTTGACGTGACCATATGAATTCCGCCAATATTGGATTAACGTAGCCAGACTTTTAATAATGAATCTGAAATAAATGTTATTCCTCTAAAAGTAGTTAATTTAGCTGTCCCCTCCCCTTAATGCCCTGTGCAGGGCCTGGCGCGCACGGCTCACCTTGGTGACGGGCGACTGGGCGGCCGCCAGCCACAGGGCGGCGAGCACCGTCGCGACGCCGACGACCCTGGACGACGCTGCCATGTCGCCGGAGCTGTGGCTCGCCGCACACTGGACCGACCTCTGGCCCTCCCGTCCCAGTCTCACTCCTATCCTTCCCCTCTCCCTCCCACGATAATCGGCTTTCCTCGGGGTCCCTCGGGCGTCATCGCCTCCCCTCCAGGAAGTTCTGCATCCCGACGGAGAATTTTTTTTAAAACATTAATGCTCGTTAACTATTCGGACGCGACGCGCCTCTTGGGGGACTTAGACCCGGAACGGTGTGGTACATCCGTGGTAGCGAGAGGAAGGACAATATGAAGTAACTACTACAACGAGAACCGACATTAATCCTCTTTACGGAAGATCCCAGATGATCAAGAACATGTTCCGCAAAGAGCCTCAAACCTAGATGATATTTATTTTATTGGGCTTATTTTGTATGTCTCAGCGCCTTGGTTCAACCCAACGAAACGGTTATGAAGATTACGGATCGCCAAAACTGCTCGTTAATGAACATCAGTTGTTGGTCATTACCTCATGTAGGATGAAGAACTACCACGGACCATAAAAATGCAGCGATATTCGGTTCCGGGTAATGAACCTGGGCCTCCAAATAAAAAGTTACGGCCTACAATGTTATCCACTGCATCACGGGGGCGTAGTGACTACTGAACTCAGCATTCCGTTTTTTACCGGTAATATGAATTAACCTTCGCTTGCCTGTAATTGTTTGGGGCTTTAGATACTCAAAAGCTAATGAGCATTAATGACGAAACTAATGCCGCACCGCAAGGCCAGAACTAGCAGGTAGTTGTTCTTCGTACGAAAGAAACAATTGGACTTAACCAAGCCGTGATTTTGTTATTACATTGTTGGGAAATTTGCTGCAAAGCTTGTGGCTTGCTGGGATTTCCGGATAGTTTCATATCAATCTGCAGAATAAATTTTTATTTATGTTTGATTGAACGAAAATTCTGTTTTTAGCTACGTTGTAGAGCCAAGTATAAGGGTTTTTAATGCATCTAATATTTTTCAAGAATAATCAACATCTCTCCTCTGAATTCAACAATCAGTAGGTGATCATGGCAAGAGTAAAACGATAACGAAACACACAACCGTAGTTCGTTCAACATTTGAAGAAAGTAAAGGAATGTAATGCCACTTGTGTTGTACGTAATTCACCTTACCTTCTATTTAGTAAGGCTGTATCAGAACAACGCTCCAATTGCACTATACGACTTTTAGATACGAAAAGCTAGCTAAGCTCTTGATTGGCTAAGGGATTTACTATGTAAGTACGATATAGCAATGTTTGAATAAGGTGCAAAGACAACATTATCTAAGTTATTTTAACGTGCTTAATGAAACTCCCGATTTTACGACGGAAGTCTGCCGAAGGACGTGAAAATAACGTACGCTTATTTAAAAACTGCACACGTATAACATATTTCACCCGGTATTCAAACTTGAAAATTTGTAGTACATAAACAATTTATAGTACCTTGTAAGTACTGTGTAAGTCTGGGATGTAACATACAAAAATTATTTGTGTAAGTGTGTGTATGTGTGTGTGTTGAAGAATGATGCGACAAATAAATACGAGAGAGGAGACATTTTGAATTTTAATCACTATAGCGGATGGGTTCATACACTGAAATCGGTATAAGATCGTTCCTATTAGAGAAATACATAGAACCTACCCGTCAGAAATACATACTGCAATAAAGAATCTGTGCTTGGACTATAGTGGAGAAGAGCTGACCAGGGTTGCAACAAAGAGGTATGCCAAGGGGTGACTAGTATGATAGCCGGTAGGAGTCAGAAAAAAATCACACTTTAATCCCCATCTCTGAGTTACAACTACGAATTAATAACAGGCATTAAAAAAGTATCGCCTGTATGCAGGATTATTTGATAACTTAATATATATTAGAAGTCACCATACTGTTAAAGAAAAACATAGAACTACAGTGTATAAGTGAACTTTCATCTTCTATATGAATGAAGTAGTTATTCCAAAGTTATGGCCTAGTTTAAATTTTCATTATCAGTCACGTACTATATTATAATGAAATACTTAAATGTAGTGAAAACTAGTGTGTTTTATTACTTAAAGCCAGGTCTGACACATATCATCGTTATGTTTAAAAACAATCGCTCAAAATATCGGTTGCATTGCGAAACATAACCATAAAGTTATATCTTATAAATGAGAGAACAATTTACAGTTATAATGAAACGAAGAGAGTAATACAACCTTAGACTATGATCGCTAGAAGGTTAGGCTGGGAGTGTGCGGTCTGTACTTGTATTGACCCTCGATAGTCATAAAACGATGATCCGTCCTTGGAGCAGGAGTGAGAAGGAAGCTTATCTGCCACGCCGGCGATGAGGAGGCTTGCATAGTCACTAGTCATTACTTCTTGTAGGATTCTCAACGCGTTCAGATACGCGATCAATTTACCCGATAACTTTGACTGGTGGAGTCGTCTCGTAGAAGGCAGGCCCTACTTATACACCATGAACGTTGTTCAACGCTCTGTTCGCAATTATTCTTAGACATGACGACAGTCAAGAAATGTCGGTCAGATCACATCGTAAATGCGATACATAGTTGGCATACAGTGATTAACATTGTACTAAGTTTTATAATATGTCCGTCTGGACATTAAAGGACACGCCAATGAGGAAGTACCGTCGAAGACTGACAAAATATATTTGTTTATTTAAGTTTAAAACGTAGCATGATCGTGGCATCGGTCTTGGGCACTATAAACTAGGCTTTGATCATGGATAAAGCTAATGAGCGAAGTTTTATTTACAGTGGTAACTAACTGAACTCTTATTCAAGAAGACGGGGATTTGCTCTTAATTACGGACAATATGATTTCGGTTTTCCACTTTATTTGGGGAAATCAGTCTGAACGAATGCTGTGATTATTTCTTAGTATAGGTTTTGCCCACGGGCCTAAGAAGAAGTGGTCCTGAAATCAGCTCAAATAACTGGTGCCATTATTAAAGCTATTAGTTCGTGAAATAATCGCAGAGCGCTGCTAACAAAGTGATTCGGTTTATGCATGACAGGTATAGAGAAAAGTGTATATTTGCATTAGAAAACTCGAGTAGAACTATTTTTGAACGCCGTAAAATTCTTTGCGAACGGTACGTGATATTAATGCCACGTTTGAATATTATTAACACATTTAAAAGTATATTAGTGAGAACATAATTGTTGTAAATATAACGATGTAGGTTAGGTTTATTATGTACGGTATTTTATTTGTTAACAAAAATTTTAAACATATTTTTTGTTTATTATGACATTTTTATGAAGTACGAGCTGATTGAAATTTTAATATGATTTTGTGGAACGAGTGTAATAACATAATAAAGTGATATTATTTTTCTTTGGGAGAACATTCTATTACTCAGGATAATAACTTTGGTGCTGTTTTGAAAAGAAACGACAATGTTAGTTATGAGTTTTAAACTTATGTCCTACTAGCAACTGACGAGGGTGTGGTCAGGCGCAATATGACCTAGGCTGCTGTTGTCCAGTTAATAACACATATTGCTAAAATATTTTACTCATGATGTACTATTAATTCATATCTAGAGCCTCTGTTCTTCATACCGTCATAGACATGTTGACGGGAGAACGAAGCGTTCGTATCCGAAGTTTTTCTTTCTGTACTCCTATAAACCAATCCGCCAATAAACTGAAAAATAAATTAAAGACATCCCTCAAAACCATTTATATTTATGCCGTACTTTAACTTGCCCACAATTATAAAAATGCAATTTGTAAGTAAATTACATGTTTTGTGATCGTAATTCCACGCTCATCGCAACCACAATCACTGGAAAAAGCCTGCAGCAACTGCAAACATCATGTCTCTACCATAGCCTACAAGTGGTTGCCTAATTACAGGTGTAACGTCACTTTTTTTTCGGTGAACTTTTTTTTCTAATGCCTGCATTTCCGAGCATCGGTATACAACGAAAATGTAATTTTTTCCCCACTATCTTCGTGAGTCTGACGGATGATTTGGAGCCATCGGAGTGCTTTAATAGAAGTATCGGGGTTTTGTGGTCTTTATCTTATTCTTAATAGTTAAGCATTTTTATAGTGTTACTGCTTTAGGAATAGTATTTCATGCATTTAGACACGAAGTATAACACATACCAACTAAAACGTCAAAGTAAGATAGGCGCAAGAAAAATAAAAATCAAGTTCTTTCGTTTTTTACTATATAAAAATACGACGTTGTTATAGTTGTCTGACAGAGCAAAATTTGTTTGGTACAATCAAAATGTATTTGCTTAGCACGACCCAATAATTTGTTGGTACAAGTGTAGTTCATTTTTTAAAACATAAAATCAAGTTATTTTGCTGTTCTTTATATTTGCCTTAAGAGGGCGTGGTACATAATTCAACACTTAAAGTATTAATCTATAACTGTAGGTTTCTTGAAGCCAATTTGCGAAAGTTAACAACAACTATCCTAAACAATAGTTTTAGCCAACGTTTTAAACAAAATTGTTTCCAGTTTTACGAACTTCTAAGGTACAATCTCTGACGCCGGAACCTCGTATATTTAACTGCGGCGCAAGAGATCACGCGTAACGAATTAGTAATTTCGGATAAATATTTACTCATAAAGTTGGCAAATACCATTATATAGGATTGTCAGAGTATTTTATCCATATTGGCTTCGAAAAAAGCGTAGAAATCAATTGATGTTTTCAGCGTTTATTTATCTACAACGCAATCTTAATATGTAAAATTAGGGTAAGATTAGGGTGATGCAGCAAACAACTTGCTGGCTGATATATGCGTTTGGCTAGGAATCATAAAAATTATGCTTGGGCACAATTGAAACTCGAATCTAAAATCGTAGCGATTAGGTTCGTAACTCAGAAATTAATGTCAGAATCAACTCCATAGAAAGCGCACCATTTTAGATCAGGCCTTCTCAATCCACGCCATGAGCCTACATTTCTACTGCTTTCATGATAAACATTTTTTTTTTATTCTTAAACGAAAGCAGATATAAAAAACTGTAGCACAGTTTTCTTGCAAATTGTTTGTACTATGTAGCCAAATATTTGTATTCAAAAATTATATAGATTTGGTTAATAAGTACATTCATGGGAAGTTCCTTAGTTGCATAGTTATCTAAAACTATTCTGCATTTTGTCTTGAAAAAAAAATTTAGTAAAAGTGTATACACTGTTTTTAACATAACTATGCAACAGTTTTTCTATATATGCTCTCGTTTCAGATTAAAATATAGCTATCGTAAATACAGTAGAATTGATGAAGCATGGCCTTAAATGTACCTTCGGCCACTTGCGTTAGTTTTAAAATTACCATAGATACTCGTGGGGCTAAAATAAAAAATGGAGTGAATAATTATAGTTACAGTATTAAATTATTAAATATAACTTCATGTTAATAAAACAAACAAAAACAAATTATTTTCCTACTTACAGACTGCATTGACTGAATAAACTTTTAAGACATTTTCTTTGAATTATTGGAAAGAAAGATTTCCGCAGATTTCTGATTTTTTTAATGGTGGCCCAGTCGAAATCTTTCTGCGGGCCGCAACTGGCCCGCGGGTCGGTAGTAAAAAGAGTTATGTTTATTTATGTGTTTTCATTTTCAAGATCTTTGTATTAAATTTCATTTGAGAAAAAAATATATATAGGGTTATTTACTCTTTAAGAGTGAGTGATAGTCGCCATATTGAATTTTTGTATTTTGTGTCATACATTTTATTCTGGCTAAATTTCTGGAACTTCAACCTAACTACGGAATAGAATAGGCTACATACTGATAAAAGTTTAGACACCGTAAATATGTTTTTGCCGTTACAATTGTTAGGGCCTACAGATCGAACTGCAGTTAGAACATTCTCATTACTTTCTTAACAGCAATAAGATGTGTAACAAACAGTAACGCAAAAATAAAGATTTATAGTGCCAAAAATTCTATCAATATGGTGTATTATATTCCGTAGATGGATTAAAGTTCCAAACATTTACCCAGAAGAAAAGTTATGACACATAACAAAAAAAATTCAAGATGGTGACTATCACTCACTCTTAACGACGAGGTCTTAAGAGGAGTCCTCGACTGGCGCATGGACGGCGTTGCAGAATGTCACGCGTATTCTTTTTTTACGTGAAACCGATGAACTTATTCATATAATGTTTATCTACGAAAATAAAATAAACTTGAATCTATTCTTCTGTGTTTTCAAGAATTCAGCACGCTTGTTAGAAAAATGATTTTCGGGCCTCTCAAAATTACTAAAAACGGGTTTTTTTTTTTTTTTTTTTTTTTTTTTATTTTAGACTGCTGTGACACTGAAAATATTTCCTGAATTCGTAAAGTGCAAAACGAAAGGACATGCTTTGGTATTTACTTCATACTATTCAAAAATATACCGCTTAAAGTCCCGTAGGAAAAAAAATACAAGGAAAACCTTGCACGCCAGTTTGGCGCGCTGTGAATAGAGACGATATGCTTCTAGTCGAGCGTGGAACACTGGCTCTTATCGCTACGCTGTTCCCACGCGTCAAAGGTGGAAATTCGACACCGGCGAAGACTCCTCTTAGGAGCCGATGAGGGTGAAATGAGGTGAGCTGGGATTCGAACCCAGTACCTCACGCACCGTAGACCAGCGCCTAACCGAATACGTTACGGGGGCCAGCTACGCTTGTTAGAGCACCTTTAAAAGTATGCTGTTACTTAATTTATTTTGCGATAATTGTCACAGAAATTGTAAAAAAAAATAATGATAACCATGGAGTTGCGAATTGAAGCGAAGACAATTCCAAATATAAAGGTACGTTTTGAGGCAACCAATTATACATTTATATATTTCCAAATTATTTAGTACTCAGTATTACGTATTTTATCGACTTAACTACATATTTAGGTTGGTAAAAAAATTAGTTTCATCGCGTTTTTCATTTTGTTCTAAGCACATAAAATACTGAATTTTTATACATTTTTGTCTATACACAAACAAATATTTTAAACATTTTTGCTCCGCGAATGAGTGCAATTTATGATAACCAACAAGCGTCGTTACAGAAAACAAATCCATTACACTTTCTTGTCAATTATCAATCAATGCCGGGTCATAAGCTGACTGCTTGTGCGAGTAATGATGAAGTTATGTTGGCAACCCAAGAAAACGCTGGAGCTGACGGTGATGTACAACGGGTCTCAGATTAATACGTCAGTATTATTGTCAGATGAGTGTACGTGCTCGTGAAATGTACTATGTATTACTAAAAAGCGGAAAAGTTTTGCACGTAAATTGTTATGGCAATCTAGGCTTCAAACTAGTTCACATGTAATATTATTTAACTATTGGCGGAGACACACTTTTGTGGCGAAAAGATTTTTGCTCAATTTAGTTTCAACACCTTACGTGCATATCAGAAGCTCTGCTTCACGGCCAGTGACTGGATATTTTAATTCTGTTGTCTTAGGGTTCTATTGGGTAATCAGTGTATAGGAACAGAAAATTTTCGCGAATTCAATTACCTGCCTGTTAGAATAAACTACCACGTTCATAATCAAGCCCCGACCGTTGTCCATTAGCTGCTACTAAGTGAGTGAGTGAATGAGAGATTTTAGGTCAACGTTTAACATCGAGGTATTTACTGCTGGTCAAGGGTGACATGAGGTGAGTATGGAGCGGCACCGAAATGAAAAAGGGGAGATGGGAGATCCCCGAGAAAACTCGCCGACTAACGGCATAGCCCGGCACGATTCTCACATGCGAAAATCCGGGGACCGACCCCACGGGGAATCGAACCCGGATCACCTTGGTGGGAGGCGAATGGTCCATTCGGCCACCGCGGCCCCTTGCTACTCAGTGGAATAGCAGACAATGAACGAATAGACGGGGCTGGAGTTGGCATAGTGCAATGCATTCTAACATGTGGGTAATTGAATTCGCGATATTTTTCTGTTCCTACGAATGTATGTAGTCACAATAGCCTTATTCAGAGCGGTGAAGTCAAATAAGAGACATGTCTTAGCAAATACACTATGCCAATAACCATGAAGCAGTGTTGCGATGTGCACTCAAGGCCTTTAAACTAAATGATGCAAAAATCATCGCTAAAACTTGTCACTCTAGCTATTGGATGGCCACCCTGAATAATTCTTGATGGCTAATAAACCTGTATGGAAATAAGTATAGAAACTCTTTTTTTACCCGCTGAGGCAGCAGCCAATGAACAGACAGTTAAGGCTCCAGAATACATACCAACAATTAACAAACGAATCATTTGATTTACTGTATATTTATAGTGTTGGAATATATTACTAAACACCACATGTTAAATAAAAAAGGTTGAAATAACGTTTTAAATATATAAATCAAATAAAACACCCCATTGTATGCAACGCAGACGTACAGCTGTGGTAGCTAGTATATCTGTAGGATAGCCAGAAAAAAATTGTCAGTTGCTTGGAAAAAGTCACAATCATATAGTCACTCCTTACTAATTAGTGACTTAATCATAAAATATTGTGGTTTTCCACACTTTACTTCAGTACGCAAACTTGGCCTGAATAAATGCCGATACACCGGAACAGCGTCATTTATTATACATTAATCTCAACATTAAGGGCCGTATCTGTAAACGGCTTTCGAATGACAACCAACTGTTATCCCCATAGAGAAAACATTGGTGAGCAGTTGACTGTCATTCGAAAGAGGTCTATAGATTCGGCCCTAAGTCATTCTCGCTTTGTTGTATTGTTGGAACGATAATTTTTACCGGAAGTGCACGTGGCTTCAACGTAGCACCTGAGGTTTACAAATAAATGTTACCTATGATTTATTTTTAATTTCTAATATTATTAAAAGCACGTCGAGTTGTGGTGGTGAGTTTGTTTTTCTATCGTGAAGCGGAGGAGTAGGGAAGGAGCAACAGTTGTCTGTCCCACGGCAATTTGGCGAAGACATGGCCCTCTCTGCAAGACGGGTCAACTGCGGCCACGCTGTCTGGGACCTTTGTGACGTCACTGTACCGACCTTCTGGCCTCCTCCTTCTGATGGTGTCGACGGCTGCTTGTATGCGACCGAAAACTGGCACCGCCACACGCCAGGAAAATGCATTTTGTGAATTGCATACAACCTCCCTAGACAGGTCGCATTCTGTGAACGGCATACAATATCCTTGGACAGGTCACGTACGGTGAACTGCATGCATTGAACCGTATATCCTCCTTGGGCAGATATAATACTATTAACTGCATACAACCTCCTTGGACAATTCGCAAACTGTGAATGTTGGGGCCACGGTGGCCGAATGGTCAGACCGTTCGCATCCCACCAAGGCGATCCGGATTCGATTCCCTGCGGGGTAGGTCCTGGATTTTCGAATGTGGGAATCGTGTCGGACAATGTCGTTGGTCGGTTGTATTTCTGGGGGATGTCCCGTTTCCTCCGCGCTGTCATTCCGGCGCTGCTCCATAATCACACCACGTCACACCTCACCATCGCTAAAAACCTAAATGTTAGGCGCTGACCAAAATATTTCACTTACGCGCATACTGTGAATGACATACTACTTCCTTGCACAGGTCGCATACTGAACAGTGTTTAAACTCCTTGGACATGTCGCATTCTGTGAACTGTGTACAACTTGCTTGGACAGATCGCATACTGTGAGCTGCGTATAACTTCCTTGGGCAGGTCGCATACGGCGTACTGCATGCATTGAACCATATATCCTCCTTTGATAGGTCTCATGCTTTGAACTGTGTAGAAACCTGTCCAAAGAGGTCGCGTACGGTGTACTGTATGCATTGAACCGTATATGCTCCTTGGATAGGTCTCAAGCAACTGTGTACAACTTCTTTGGTCAGGTCGCGTACGGTGTACTGCGTGTATTGAACTATATATCCTCCTTGGGCAGGTATCGTACTGTTAACTGCATACAATTTCAATTGACAGGTCTCATAATGTGAACAACATACATATTCTTGGACAGATCGCAGATGTGAACGGCGTTCAACCTTTTTGGGTAGGTCGCAAATTGTGAACTGTTTGGTGTACAACAGGGCCTCCTTTTACAGGTCTCGTACTGTATACGTGCAACCTCCTTCAACTGGTCGCATACAGTATATTTGGACAAGACTAATACTGTGAACTGTAAATCACCACCATGAGATGGCTGCATACGTGGTACTGCGTGCTGCCTCCAATACGTCGCATAGTGTTAACTGCTTGGCTTAGGCAGATCTCATACTATGAATTTATAGAACTACCTTGGAGAGGTCGCAATCTGTAAATTGCATGATGCAACCTTGAAAGGTCACATACTGGGAACTTAATGCAACACCTGAACAAGGTTACATACCGTGACTGCATACAATCTCCTTCGACAGGTTGAATTCTTTAAACGCCATTAAACCTCCTTGGGTAAGTAGCACTATGAACTACATACAGTTTCTACCAGAAGTTTAAGACCACCATCACTTTTAAAACAATAAGTGTTTGTCCTTAAACCTTTTATGTAAATGACATGGAATATTTTTTTTTTTCCTTTTTCTACACATAAAGTTCAATAACTTGGTTAAAAGAAAGCGTTAAAATATTTCAACTCTTTATTGAGATACCAATTTTTAACATTAAATAAGGAAAATACAGTATATACGTTTTTATGCTAAAAAAATTTACAACTAATTTTACTTGCCGTACTTGATTAATGATTTTACACAGCAGGTATGACACTACAAGGAATTTATAGCTTAAGTTACAGCAAGGTGCCAACCCCAAAAGTTTTTTTTTTTTTTTTTTTTTTTTTTTTTTTTTTTTTTTTTTTTTTTTTTTTTTTTTTTTTTTTTTTTTTTTTTTTTTTTTTTTTTTTTTTTTTTTTTTTTTTTTTTAGATTTACAACTGTTGTTAACATAGAAAAATAATTAATACATTCATACCAAAAGTTTATGACCACCTGGTCGTACATGTGAACTTGGTATTATGAAGATGTTCTACATGCCAAATACTGCAAATACACTATGAAAATGTTTATAGTTTTGCTTATATAATTGTTTCGTAATCTAGGACACCTCCTACAGCTTCAAGGCACTGTTTTACTCTCGTGGGCATGCTTCTGATGAGACTCTGGCAATATTCGATGGAAATGTCTGACCAAATTAATGAAGTCATGGTTCTGAGCTCGTGTATGGTTTTTGGTCGTGTCGTGACTGTGCTAGTTTAGTTCCCATGTAGCTCCAGACATCCTCGATGGGGTTCAAGTCCGGGCATCGTGCTGGCCATGGCAAAAGTGGAATGTAATGTTCCTCAAACAAACTGCATTTACAGGCGGGATCGGTGACAAGGAGCATTGTCTTGCTGAAACACAAAATATCCTCCATGAAGTTTGTGTACAGAAAGAAGCATGGTTTCTTTCATCGTTTCAATATATTCGTTAGTCCATAGAACCGTCAGTAAAGCGAATGAAGCCTGTACCTTGCATTGATATGCAGCCCCGCACCATGATTGAGCCACCACCTTGTTGCACAGCGGAAGAGAGGCGGTCAGGAAGAAACTTCTCGGTCGGGGCACGGCGAAGACGTATGGAGCGGCACTCGTCACTGAAATGCACCTTTCCTCATCTTTCCAACCCCCAAATTTTTTCTGGCGACACCAGATACGCCTGTTTTTCCTGGAAACAGCTGTTTGTAGCGGTTTTCTGATTGCCATGTAGGAATGCAGCCCCTGCTCTCGCAGTCAACGAGATACGGTCATTGCTGACACCTTCTTTTCGGATATCTCTTGTAGCTGTGTTCTTAAAACTGGCACAGACGCGTTCCGACTTTGTTTGGCGAGTCTTGCGAGTATGCGGTCGTCTCTAGGTGACGTTGCCTTCGGTCTGCCGCTACGAGGTCGATCGTCCACGTTACCACTCTCCCGGTATTTGGCTATTGTTAGTGATACGCACGTTTTTATTACATCCAAGGCTCAAAGCTATTTCTATTTGACTCTTATTACATTTGAATATTCTAATTACTTGCCACTTTGTCGTGCTTGAGACACTTGTTTTACCCATTTTAAAAGAAAAGTGTCGCAAAAAAAAGTATAAACAAACACGAACAGTTCTACTAACGCCTGTGTAACAACGAAGCTAATAGGAACTGCTACAGCAGTGCTACCTTGCGAACTGATTGTGAACTGCGTCCTGTTGCAGCAACAACTTTGCCGTCTCGCTTGGTTATAAAATCTACTTACTCAAATGAAAGCTATAAAAGTAAATGTTTCTGTCTGGATGTTTTTAAACTTTTGGTCTATGCATGTATTGAATATTTTTCTATGTTAACAACAGTTGTAAATCTGAAAAAAAATATAAAAAATGTACCGGTAACTGTCGGGGTTGGTACCTTGCTGTAACTTAAGCTATAAATTCCTCGTAGTGTTATACATGCTGTGTAAAATCATTAATAAAGTACGGCAAGTAAAATTAGCTTGAAAAAAATTTTTTGCATAAAAAATGTACATATTTTCCTTATTTAATTCAATTTTTTTAAAAATTGTATCTCAATAAAGAGTTGGAATATTTTAACATTTTATCTAACAAATTATTGATCTTTATGTGTAGAAAAAGAAAAAAATATTCCATGCTATTTATGTCAAAAGTTTAAGGACAAATACTTATTGTTTTAAAAGTGACGGTTGTCTTAAACTTCTGGTAGAAACTGTACATGATGTCTAATTTACAGGCCACACATGCCGTAAACTACACACAATCTTCTTGGACAGATCACATAGTGAAAACTGCCTACAACCTCGTTTGGCAGACTGCATGCTGTGGACTGCATGTAACCTCGTTGTGATTGTGTTTTACATGTACGTATGCATTTACACAAAATTAATAACTCTGTATAAAAGCGGCACTCGTGTATTTGTATAATATAAGACGAAAACATAATTTCATGGTATTTTAATATATTGTAAGGTAGCCTATTTTAATATTTTTAATTGTTGAACAGAATAGTAACAAGCGCAAATAATTTCTATTATTTTATTATCCTTTTTAATGCATAGTTCAATTTTTCCGTTTTTTTTTTATTAGTCAATCAATTGGCCTTATGGGGTGGTTTATTGTCAGGTGAGGATAGCAGCCAATGACCGTCGAGGCTCATTATAAGAACCCCTATAGCTGGAAATAGCTGATTGGCCGAAGCGAAGTCACGCCATAAAGAAGGGAAGCGGGAGGTAGAAAAAAGATGTGCGGTGACGAGAATGGTTGTAGGTTCGGTGCCCAGTTTTTCAGTTGTAGAATATTGGTTGCGCGGGAGTAAATTGGATATTACTTACCGTTATAAGATGTAGGTCGGTGCTATAGTGACTAGTTTTCTTCTGCATAAAGAATTCTGTGTATATTGTATATTGATGAAAGTAATAAAAGTGAAGAAAAGCTCTAATCTGTGAACTCGTATCGTCTTCGCCTGAGCATGGGAATCACCAACGTTACAAGATGGCGCCCGCCGCGCGGCACGTATCTACACACGGCCTGAGAATGGAAATTGAAGACGTAAGATTTAGTGAAGAAGATGCGACTATCATTGAAGGATGAGCCCAGCAGTTCAGCAAGTCCAACTACAAAGGCGGTGTTCCTCGGCTTTCTGCCCAGGACGGTGGCAATCTCGTCACTCGTCAGCATACCAACACTCAACAATAGGCGGCGGAATGCAGCGCATCGCAACCCGTCAGGGAGTACAAGTAGACTAGCGTTTATAAAACTGTGAAAATGTCTTTATTTGTATGTATTTTTTGGGTATCTACTTGAGACTTTGTAAAAAGACCGCATTTTGAACATTTCGTGAGGCAATGTTCGGTTCAATTTAGAATATGCATAGTTTCTATTGGTGTAGTATTGGCTGGCATTTTTAAGGGCAAAGCCTAAATAGGCCTAAGTTAGTTTTGTCTTGTTTTTGTTTACTACTAGTTGTAAGTTTACACGATGTCAGGCAATGAGGAAAGTATTGTTGAGTTGGTAGAGGGCCAAGTACCTATAATTATGTTAGACCAAAATGTGGTAGAGAGTGTACAGTTAGAAAAAGAAAATGTGCTGTTAGGAAAGGG
This sequence comes from Medauroidea extradentata, assembly GCA_003012365.1. Taxonomy (NCBI): domain Eukaryota; kingdom Metazoa; phylum Arthropoda; class Insecta; order Phasmatodea; family Phasmatidae; genus Medauroidea; species Medauroidea extradentata. Next base: position 30,663 of record PNEQ01120782.1, read on the forward strand.
AGAGGATGTAAAAGTTTATAGCATATTAGATTTCTTAAAAGAAATTAATGCTAACCTCATACATACTAGTCAGGAGCTGAGGCAAGACCTCACAAATAAAATTGAGCAAACTTGTCGGGAATTGACAAATAAAATTGAGGGAACTAATTTGAAAATTGAGCAAACTAAGCAAGAACTAACAACACAGTTAGAGCAAAGTACAGAGGCATACAACAATAGGTTTTTAGAATTGGAAAATAGAATAGAGCACTGGAGTGCTGAATTGAGGGCTCAATGTAAAGAGCGAGCAGTGGAAAATAGGGTACATATAGAACAGTTAGAGAAAGTAGTTGAGGAAAAAACTGAGATTTTAGCTG
>PNEQ01120783.1:5692-31016 GCA_003012365.1 Medauroidea extradentata
ATATATATATATATATATATATACATGTGTGTGTGTGTGTGTGTGTTTATGTATGCATATATATTTTAATGTCACACAATCAAATAACATCATAGGCCTACTTTTTGTAAAAGTGTCCTAAACGAAATGTTCTATTTTACTGTCGCAACACTTGTCACTTGGACAGTTCCCTCCCCCCCCCCTCCCTTCGCACACACACACACATATAGACATACCCTTTATCTTGCTTATAAAAATTTGCAGAATATATTTTATTCACCCTTCAACCATTCACATTTCAGTTGCAGGTACGGTACATTGAGAATAAATGCTCACTGATATATTTTTTTCTATAAGTGAAGACAATAATTTTGCCGGAATTTTGTTCCGTAAATATAGGGAGTGTAAGTAAGAATGGTATATTGATGACATGTCTGTATTTTTATATGAATGACATGTATGGTCTATGAACATGTCTTATGATATCAAGTTAAGAGAATCAGCAATATTGTTCATCAAGTAATCAGCTATATTTCATCCCAAAAAACATAACAGTTCATGTACAGTACACAAAATGTTTAGACAAGCATAACTTACACATAGTATTTGATTTGCCACGATGGGATGGGGGCTTAATAATGAATGGAATTGAGATAATTTCTATTAGGGCTACCGTTGCTTTTACACATTGCAGGTTGATGATTACTTGAACAGTCTGAAAGCTTGAGTGCTTCTATGAAAATTTAAAAAATATCATTTTGAATTACCATCTTTATCATGTTAACTGTTCTGAGATTGAAATACGATTGTTAAGACTTCAGGCTTATCTGCCTCTTAACACACTAGATATATTTTACCTTTGCAAATGTTGTTGGGAGCGCTAACGAGTCGTAATACACTTATGTGGCAGATAATTAATTCTGGGTGTGTGAATAAAGATCATTATATCTTGCAGGCCGTAATAATGTTTTACTAGTTTGGCTCGATGAACAGATGAACTGTAGTTAAATATTATTTGGGGTTGCACCTACTTAAAATAGTGCAACTGAGTTACTAAATTTATTTCCATTTTCATATTAGCATTGAATGTGTACTAATACAAACTAATAATCCTTTTTTTAAATTGCATTATTTTGAAATGTCGACAATTTCTGTGTATCAAGATGAGCTACTTGTATTGGTATCAATGGATTAATAATCACTATTATCGAACATGTGATATTTTGGAATAAAACCGGTAGAATCTAAGTGATGAATTAAAACAACATAGTCGTAACTAATATATAGTGTATTTTAGTTTCTTGTTGGTCATGTATTGTTCCACAAAACTTAATCACCTGTACACAGTAGCCTATAATTAGTAGGCACAGTGTGTGATTTTTATGTGTGCATTAGACTGGCGAAAAATGTTTTCATGAGTGAATTTTTTAAAGTAAAACACACAAAGAAACTAATTTAACTCGCAGAATTTGAGGTAATTGTGGAGAATAGCTACTCCGCCTGTAGCTGACAAGCTATTCACTTTAGAGGCATTGTTTATTAATGAAGAACATTTCTCTTGTGTTAAAAACATGTCGTCAAGGAAAAAACTGCACTTTACCTAAGTTAATTTTTCTCATTTTTTGGGAAATTTCTATGTCCCACGTGCTGCTTACTCCGACTTTACCGGCTAAATTAATATTAGCAGCATAGTCTACAGATGAAAAATGTTTCTTTAATGAAGATTAGTAGTCGTACGTACAAAAAATGTGCCCTGTGCCCTACTTTTTTTTACGTTTTTCGGAAAAATATTTTTTACCCTGGAAGGACAAAACTTTCCGAAAAAGGGAAAAATAAACATATGTAAGTTGCCATTTTCTGTACGTACCACACATTTTTATCACAAAAGAATATTTTTTCATAAGTTAACTATTCTGCTAATATGAATAATTTAACCGGTAAACGTGGAGTAAGCAGCATGTGGGACTTCTGAAAAACGGGAAAAAATTTAGGGCAGAAGGGCACTTTTTTATGTACGACTACTAATCTTCAGTAAAGAAATATTTTTCATTAATAAACTGTGCCTCTAATGTGAATAGTTTTGCCGCTACAGGTGGAGAAGCTATTGTTTTGGAGCCTGGGGGAACTTATAAATTTTCCGAAAAATGTAAAAATAGGGTAAAGGGCTCATTTTGGTGTGTACGACTTCTAATATTCATTAAAGAAACTTTTTTCAGTAGTAAACTCTGCCACTAATATGACTAGTTTAGCTGATAAATGTGGAATAACTATGCTGATGGAACCTGTGAGACTTGGAAATTTTCTGAAAAACGGGAAAAATAAATATCGGTAAGGTGCAGTTTTTTTCTTGATGACACATTTTCATCACAAAAGAAGCATTTTTCATTAATAAACAATGCCTCTAAAGTCAATAGTTTGTCTGCTACAGGTGGAGTAGCTATTATTCACAATTACCAAATTTGAAAATAATCTAAACAATGTGCATTTAACATTTTATAAACTGTATTAACCTATGTTACATATGCCTAGAGAATTCTGTTTGCTGGCCACTGTGTGTGAGCTTGTTTGCAAGAAAACAATTGTTTTTGTCGTCAGTATCAAAGCTTAATTTTTAGTTTTGACTGGTTGGAAGTGTTCATAGTTTTGGCTAATATGTTGTCTTTAATGTTTTGTTTCTAATTTAAATTTTCTAACATTCAATTTTCCAGATGAATCTACATCATTTGAAGTAAAGTCCATCCATGTCTCGAGAGCTCAAGTCCAGAATACTACTGCTGTTGAACACTGTGATGACAATGGTGCTGAGATTTTCGAAACACCAAAATCACACCATTTAAAATGTGAGTTCTACAGACGTTTATTTGATCAAGTGATATGTCTGTAGTGCATACTTGGGAAAGTTAACAAGAAAATATAACAATTAAAGTTGAAATCATATTAGGCTATTCCATTCGTTCAAAACAAAAAATATTCCCAGCAACCTTGACTTAGTAAAAGATAAATATCAAAATCATTCACGTAATAAAATAAGGTAATGTTTACAAACTCAATGCCCAGCACCAGACTAACAAAATAAATAACACTTTTCATACATCACAAAATGAATATTTTTTTATCAATAAATTATGCCTGTAATATGAATAGTTTAGCAGGTATATGCAGAGTAATTACACTTATGTAACCTGTGGGTCTTTGAAATCTGCCGAAAAACGTAAATTATAATGCTGGGTGAAGGTGACATTCCTTTGCGGGCGACCATTCTTCATCACAAAAGAAACGTTTTTCATTAATAAACTTTGCCTCTACCTAATATCAATAGTTTGTCTGCTTCATGCTGAATAACTTATGCTTGTCTAGTCTCTGATTTAAAATTAACATAGGTAAGGTACCATTTTCTTTGCTGATACATTTTCAACACCAACGAAACATTTTTTTTTATTGATAAACCATACCCCTAATGTCAATAGTCGGTTGGTATAGAAGAAGTCACGATTGTTAAGAATTACCCATTATGCATCCAAACCAGTTTGTACTTCAGAGTGCTCCAACCCATTTCGTCCTCCCCTTTGCCTTCCACATTTGTTCTTCACTAATCTTGAACCCTTTTGCTGCACTTTCTCCGATTCCCTCATCTCCTCTTCCACATACAGAAGAAGTATGTGATGGTTACTGTTGTGTTACTGTATATATGTGCGTCAAAACATGTGTGATAGTTAACCTATGAATGAAATTGTGGTGGTGAAGGTACCATACAAACAGCCATTGATAACATCTTCATATATAACAATTTAACCACTTCTGTAGAATGTCCCAACCTTAGATTGTAGTACATGGCTTATGGCATGTGCTGTTGCAAGATCGCAGCCACGTTATAAAGTTCTGGAGATGTATTACTTCATAATTTTGAGTTTTATAATATTATATTTTATTTTTTTGAAATTTACTTTACAATATGTAAACATCATGCTTCAAAATATGCTATTTATGATATTTTAAATTTCTTTAAAGTAAGTCTGTGGAAGCAGTGGTCGGTTCAGAAATAATAGATGGCATTAGTGACCATAGTATATCTGTGGTTGAGATGGCCATGCGACTACTGGCAGTGGTTAAAAATGACAGGGTAGTTAGGTTGTTCAGGAAAGCAGATCAAAAGACAATAAAGTCTAATTTTCATGTAAACATTGAGCAATGGTCTAGGGAGGAAGGGGTTTGCGGGATTGTAGAGAAGGTTGAAAGAGATTGTAAAAAATATTGAAATGTTTATACCAAAAAAAGATAGCAGGAAAGAGAAGAGATCCACCGTATTATGGAAGGCAGGTTATGAGGCTAGAACACAGATGTAGACAGCTGTATGCTAAAAATAAAAGGGAGAAAGCAAAATTATGATGGATGAGATGAGGAAGCTAGGGAAAAAGTTGACACAAAAAATAAAAGAATCAAAAAGCTCGTGAAAAGGAAGTTGGGATAAGCTATACAGGCATGTAAGAAAGGTGAGAGGAAGTGAGCAGAAAATACCAACACTGTGAAAGGAGGGGGAAGTGAATGTGTTAGTGATATAAAAAATGCAGAGGTATTACAGGGGCATTATTTGACAGTGTTTGAGGTAAGAAAAGGAGGAAATAAGAAAGAAAGAAAATTAGGTTTTCCAGTGACGTTGGATGTAGATGGGTACACTGAGGAAGGTGGTGAGCTTTGATGAAAGGAAGGCAGAGGGACCAGATGGGATAGGAAATGCTATGTTGAAGCTGGGAGGTGGGGAGTTGTGCAGGTATTTGCAAGTTCCTTTTAGTAGGTCATTATATGTTGGTAAGCTGCCGATAGAGCGAAAGGAGGCAGTGGTGGTGGAAAGGGAGACAGAACCAGCCAATAACAGAATGATGAAGGAATTCAGTGAGTTCGAAACAATGTGCTGAAGGTGATAGGAGCAAAGAAACTTAGGAAAATGTTAATGGTGTAGAGAGATTGAGGAGGCACAAAGTAGGGATTTCCTTGCCAACAGGCAGCAGCCCAATTGCAAGAAAAAAAATTCAATTTAAAAAAGTTTACTTAGCCAATAGTTACTTATTTTCGTATGAAAAATAGTGATACTTAATGTGTAAGATTGGAAATAATTGTAATATGATACGTTGGTGACAAAACAAGGATAGCAACATTACCTTGCTTTCAAGAAATATATTTTCAAAACCATTATAAAACTGCCTGTGAAAACCTTAAAATACCATACATATTTATAATTATATCCAAATGTAATCATAAACTATTAAATTTGATAAGATTTAGCTATAATATTACTCAAATTCTATAATACCATCTTTATAATTGTGAGAATTTGGTCTATTTTTGCATTTTTCACATCTGCTAGTCAGAGCTTAACATAAAAAAAATATTTATGTATTGTGATTTAGTACACAACTGAACCTTTATGCCCATCTATTGGTGAAGCAAGTGAACATTTGTTTTCCTATATTTATCTGTGGATTCTGTTTCATGACTAGCCAGTTGAATTTTACTGTACTCTATGTATTTGATTCTGTTTAAAGGTGACATGTCATCACTCGGTCATGGTCCTCATGGTTCAACTCAGAGAACATCAAAGAGGTCACTTGCATTGGCATCTGGTGTTTCTCCAGACGAAATAACACCACGGAAGAAGAAACTTCTGAAAACGACACAAAGGTATAGGCGGCAGTGCAGAAAGTTAGTTGCTAAGTTGAAGAAGTTGCAAAACAAGGCTAGGTCTCATAAATCATTTTCATGTAAGAAAACTGTTCAGCTCCTTGATGACTTGTTAATTTCACCTGGTGCAAAGTTAATTTTACAAGGGGAAATTAAAAATTCATGCAGAAACCCACATGCTCGTCAATGGAATATGGGCGAGACGAGTTTTGCATTGGCTATATTTAAACGTAGTCCTAGGGTTTACCGTTTCCTTGCAAACTTCATGACGTTGCCATCAGAGAAAACCTTGAAGAGGCTGTTGTACAGCATACCAATGGAACCAGGGCTGAATAGAGGATATTTAGGCCACCTGAAAAAAGTATGCGACAGATTGAGTCCACAAGACAAGCATTGTGTTTTGATGTTTGACGAAGTGTCCTTGTGTAGTGGAATTTACTTCAACAGTGGAAAAAAACTTGTCGAAGGGTTTGAAGACTATGGTGCACATGGTCGTACAAATGTGTGTGCAGATCATGCATTGGTTTTTATGGCCCAGGGAATAAAGAAGAAATGGTTGCAGCCTGTATCCTAATTTTTTGTTAGAGGAACCACACCTACTGCTTTGTTAGTGCAACTTATTTCAGACAATATTAGAGCATTGCAGAACATGGGCCTGACAGTTGTAGCTTCAGTTTCAGATCAAGGTCCTACCAACCGTGCAGCAATATCTCAGCTGCGCAAAAACTGCCCAGAAGGCGAGTATGAACCATTGTATAAAGTTAATAGCCACAGTATAGTGCATATTTTTGATATTCCGCATATTATTAGGAATATTAGGAATATGTTTTTATTGAATAATGTGCTTTTTGATGGGAAAAAAATGGCTGAATGGAAACACATTGTAGAATTTTACGAACTGGACCAGCAGCTTTTTCGCATGTCTGAACTCACACAGGCTCACACTTGTCCAGAAGGCAGAGCTAAAATGAAGGTCATCTAGCTGCCCAAGTACTGAGCTCCAGAGTATCATCAGCAATGAAAACCATCAACACTGTTTCTCGAGGTTTAGATTTGAAAGACTGTCTACACACAACAGAATTCCTTGACCAGGTTGATTTGTTTTTTGATCTCACGAATGGTCCTGGTGGTAAGCATGAGAAGATTAAACCTACAAGAACGAATGTACATGCTAACTCTGTCCATCATGATATGTGGGTGGATATGATCCAAAAAATGCAAAAGTGGGTTTTCGTCAGAAAGGAAAATGGTGCAAAGCATGTCCCACCATGCCTCAAAGGCTGGATTGACAATGTAAACGGTTTTCAAAGGTTGTGGAAAACTCTGAGTGGCCTGGGTTTCAGATACTTAAATTTAAGGCAATTCAACCAGGGCCCTCTAGAGAATCTTTTTGCTATAGTCAGACAGTCTTGTGGCAGCAATACCGACCCTACTTGTGTCCAATTCTCAGCAGCCTTGAAAACTGTAGTTGTAAACAGGCTGTCATCAAGTAAAGTGCTCAATAAAAATTGTGAAGACACTGAAGAAAGAGAACTTTTAAGCGACCTTCAGACGTTTCTTGAGGGAGCAGAAAATCTTCACCCAGACAACACTGAAGAGCAGGGGAATCCTCGAAATGAAAACACGTTGATGCACTCTCCTGCTCTAGTCCGTGGCAAACAGAACTGCAGCATGATTTTTGAAGATAGCTTTTCTAAAACCAGTAGACAAGCACCAGCTTATGTTTGTGGATATCTTGTTAGAAAACTAGTTCACTCAATGAAGTGTGATGGTTGCAAAAAAGGTTTTCTTACAGAAGAAATGTCATCTGATCACTGCCTTACATCGCATAGGGAGTATAACCAGTCCAGTCGTAAATTGATGTATGCTAGCCCACAATTTATCCATTGGTTCTTGTTTTGCCAGCGAAAGTTCACAAGTTCTTGCATGCAGTTTCTTCATAATCGGGATGCCTTTGAAAAAACTGTGGAGTTGGTGTTAAGATGTGATGCCTTAGCAGCACTCCCATGTGACAAACACAAAGAATGTGTAGTTTCTGACATATCTTCAGTAGTGGCAACATTATTTTTGAGGACAGTATGCCAACGGTTGAATAGATTTAATAAGGTAAGTTACCTGACACGATCAAGAAAACGATTGAAGCTAGTTACCAAGAGTTGTAATGAAGAAGGACGTGGCAGTGCTCAGGCAGGGAGTAAAACGTGAGAATTTTATTCATAAGCAGCCTTGATACTAGTTGGACTAGTCTTAACTGCTGGACTGTAGTCATGTTAGTGAAGTGATAACATGGAAACGTGAAGGAAGTGATATGCTAATTGCAAACAAAACCGGTACTGGTGATACACAAAAGATTTTTTGTTGGTACATAATATTTATGACTAAGATATTTTTCGTGTGGATATGAAGCCAATACTGTATTTGCAATATATCAACTGTGATTTCATCAATGTTTTGATTGCAAAATTACTTTTGTCAGCCCATACAGTTCTAATTAATACATTATCTACCTGTTATTGTTGTTATTATGTGTTTGTTTGTAAGGATCTTATGATTTGGTTAGCTTTTATTGTGTCCTGCTCCATTTTATTTTGCTTAAGATTAAAACTGTATTTATTTGGGTTAACTCATGTGACCAACCATGTCTTCCATTGTTGTGAATCTTTGGTACAAGTGGAGATTATACTTGGCTAGTGGTAGTATTAGAGAATGTATGGAAGAAGGAAAATTTTTGGCCTGATTTATTACAGATACTTGTCTCTTTTGTTACAGTTTATTGTTATATGGGTTACACACCATTTTGTATACCTTGGGTGCCATTTGTGATTTGTGAGATAACATCCCATAGGAAATACAAATTCACAAATAATGTTTTGCATAAAAAAGTGTATGCTGTGGAACACACATGGCTTACAAAATTTATACAGAGGACTGCCTCAACAATAAACACTCTATGAAGAGGGTTGCCTCAAAAACAGACACTAATGGCCATGCAAGTGAGTCATGTAAGCAGGTGAAAAATGATTTCAGAAGTAAGTAATGTTTAGTTCAAGAAATTTCTCGTACAAAGTTAGGCCTCTGATGTTGCCCACACATGGAAAATAAGTCATTTCTGCTTTAGTTCATTCAAAAATCTTGGTCTGAAGTCCCACAAACACACGTCTATCCTTCTTGATGCCGCAGTTATTTCTGAACTACAAAATTTTAGTAAGCGGGGGACACTTGACTCATTGTGATCATTGATGTACATAGTTAGCAGCCAGTCACAAGCCTCAGAACCGTGGGAACCTCGTCTGAATCCTTTTTCATCGCAGAAAAACAAGCACCTGCTGTCCATATAAAAAATAGAAAATTGCAGAACATCAGCAATTACAGTTATAGGGCTGGACACCGTGACAATACAAATGAAGAACAAACCAAAGCTACAATGCCCCCTCTTGTCTGTCCATGCAGCCATAAATACATAACTTATACCCTAACTGGAATGTAGAAAAATTAATAACAAAAGAAAACTGCATAGGATTTTTCCCTTAATGCCAATGTCACTCTTGGCAACCAAACAATAATATAACTATATGATTAAGTATTTTTTAAAAAATAACATGTCCTGCAATGATGCAACTGTGCTTGTCTTCGTCGTCTTCTATCAGTGCTCAATGAAATGAAGAATTGTTTCTGTGCACTAGTGCTTTCATGATTAATATTGCACATATTTATATTTACATAGTTTTTTATGTTCTCAGTGCCTTTGGAGCTATTAAGGTGTCTTGACATAATTTCACATAGGTACCTTCAGTATAGTTTGGCAGATCTGATGACACATTTTTTTTTATATGCTGAGCATGTTACATACAAATTTATAAACAAAAATTTTGGTTTAGAATGAGATTCACCATACATAGTGTACAGTAAATTCTCTCTTGCATTGTGAATTATGTGTTTAAATAAATTTCTTTGTTTTTTTGAGCTCGTATTGTTTACATTTATAAATGTCGTGATGACCATACAGTGGAATGTACTGGTACATCTCAGGGTTATGATAGTAGCATCTACCATACATGTTGACTTACGCTATATGAAATACCATATTTACTCATGCATAGCCCCATCCATTTTTAACTTAATTTTGAGTCATCACTGAACGCACACCAAATATACATTAGTCTTAGATAATATTTTGGGGCATTTTTATTTGTTGCTTAAGAGAATGTCATCCTACTTAGACTTGCAACTATTAATGTATGCATATTTTTTTATTTCAATTTGTGTTGATAATCAGGTTGTGGGTATACATGAGATGAGATGTTTTTACATACATGTGTTATCAAATTGTATATTTACAATAGTATCTCCAAGTGCGCACACAGTACTGTTCGTGTTTTAAATATTCGTGCAACACCTAAAAAACTGGACTGGTAAGAATCGGTGTGTAGGTACACAGCAAAAGCATGTGCGGCCTATCATTGTGCTTTATCTAGTCATAAGCTTGCCAGTCCAGCAATGTGCATAAATAATCTTTGTCATGAATTGAAAGAGGGGCTAAGGTCACATTCATCCCTTGATCTCACAGTTTCTGCATTACCATGCATTTTTGATCTGTTTCCATACTGGTTGTTTGAGTGGGAGGAATTACGTAACAAAATTCCTATTGCTTTATCGTAAACTTTTGCTATAAATAAATTTGAGGTCATTCATAATGGAATCCATTATGTTTTGTTTCAAAACTTCATTATTTTCCTGCGGAGTTTGTGCTTAAAATAATGTAGCATGATTTATGTGACTAAGGACAGACTGGTTAGTAGTGCGGCTACATAAGTGTGCACTGTCTCACATTCAGCCAGGCCCTGCTGCCAAGCCAGGTCACCTCCATCTGTACTGAAAGCCTTTTGCCTCTTGGGCGATGTACAAAACATCTCTGTGTATTGTACACAATGCACATTTTATTATTGCACATTTATTTCTGCTACAGCTTTTCCATTGAAAAGTCAGGGTCACAGTTAAACAAACAATAGCATTTTTTTTAATCGAATAGGTAATCAAAATTGAAGGTGTGGAGCTATACATGGAGAGGGGCTATACACTAAGCTAGCCACAACCTTTGAATTGAACTGAAGTTTACAAACCACAGTATAATGTGTCTTCCTTCATGCACAAATTAAGCTTCTAGGAGCACTTTAAAGTAAGCAGTTACATCTCTTATTTGATTTGGTATTGTATAACAGAGTGGATAAAATACAGTATTTATTTTTTATGGTGACAACAAGGCATAGGGTATTTGTACAATATGTGTGTGTGTGTCTGCTTTTCCTGTTATTTATCATCTTAAGTGACAGGATTATTATAATATAATTATAGTTTGATATTTTCCTGTAGCATGCATATATATTGTTTTTATGTTATGTACTGTGTAATATTTTTTGAAAATGATATGGCATATACTGTCAAAATTGATTTTTGAGGTTACAAATAAAAGTTGGAAATGAATTTAAATGATTTTTATAGAGTATTTTATTACCTTTACAAATCATGTAAATATTTTATGTAATGCTGCTAATTTTCAGTTTTTTTTTTGTTAGATTTAGTAATCATTGTTTCTTGATATTGAAAATATGCCACTTTTTTCCTCCCAGATTCTTGCATTCATAAAATGTTTTACAAAATGTTAATGTTTAGCGCATACTGTACTACCAAAAAAATGTACAGTAAGAAGATAATTGAGTACATCTGTGAAATCAGGTGGGATTTAATGGCCATTATAAATATGACAGTTATGAGTGTGACATCCAACTTTATTTCACGATTGTAAACTATTGTTATTGAGACATTATTGCTGATATTGTTTGCAAACTGCCAGTCAGATCCTATGGGGTTCTCATTTGGGAATAGTGATGGAAAGCTACCACAGGGCAGTGTTGTTATTCAGTTTTCCTTCTGCTTTTCCTGGTAATGTTCCATGTTTACCTTATTCCATACTCTTTGATTAAAAATTTTAAGTGTCAACTAAACCCTCCAAATTTCGTTATACATATTTGGTTACAGTACATTAAATTTAATCCTCAAGTAAATGATTAACTTGCTTATGTCCTAATGAAACTGTTAGACGCAAATATTTATGTCCAAGTGTAAACTTTGCCAGTCTTAAGTATTATTTCGTGTTTACCATTTCATAATTTAGACACCTAGTGCTACTTATTCCCTGGTTTCAAGAAAAAATATTAGTTCAAAATAATATGTACGTTACAAGAGTTTTTCTGTGGTCTTTGGTTACAATTCTATTTGAAAATGGCATTGAGTGAACATGTCAAGGAAAGTACTCCATGTGTAAGTGAATATATGTCAACAATTAATGCCTATTTCACCAACAATACAAATACAATTTGTCATTTTGTTCTGGTTTTCCATAGTTCATGGAGGGAATGGTGGCTTTGTGAAGCATGTAAACGAAATGTGCAGAAATTCATATCATATAATAATTTGAGTGGATTCAATTTTCAAGTCAGGTAGAGATCTCAGAATTCAACCTTTATGGCAAACTTTATGGCCTTTGGTTACAAGGGAGAACAAACGACTATTACTTTTTTATCGTCTACATTGTTCAATATTCAGTTGACAAAACACCAGTGGCAGCTTGTGCACAAGTATTTCATTTACATATTAAATACTGTATCAAAATGTTATAAAGGGCAAGGGCAGCCTGTGCCCACGACATTATATATCTTATCCTTGCCGGGAACACATGAAAGGGATCAGCGATAGCTGAAGGGGGGTGAAGAGGGTGTTTGAGCACATGCAGCCTGCCACCTGCACAGTCACGCTATTCAGGTAAGTACAATGTGAGCTCAATAAATAGAGGGTGTGTGTCGCTTGACTGTGCTGTTTGTCATTTACTTCCGTTGTTACATTTATATTTTCAAAGTCGCAACAGTAATGTGTTCAAAACTCAGAATTCGTGTGAATGATTTAAATTTTGATAATGTCTATACATTTAGAGAATTTTTTTGGTGCATGAACTGGTGTATTGCTATGCTGTTGTACAAAAAATAAAATTATCATTATCAAACATATTTTACAGAACCAATTAGATTACACACCATGATTGTCTTGAAATTAAGAGTATTGGTCCTTAATGAGCGGAACTGAATTTGTCACAAAGTTACCACACAAAACAGAGTATACGCTCACACTTTCAGTACAAAACTTTATGAAAAAGCCATGTGGTTGCCAGGTTGTAATGAGAAAAAACATTTTCTTGCTTTTAGTGTGCTCTTTCTGGTACATAGGACAAGTGGGTACTGAACATGTGTACTGTAATTAAATTTTATTTGTTAAAATGGAAGAGAACTTTTATTTAAAGATAACTTTAAATGGAACTAAATGGATGTGTATTTGAAGATGTGCATATAATATTGATGGATTTTATTGAATTCTGGAAATTGTATGAATAGTGTTTAGATTCAGAAAATGTTGAAATTCCTTCTTCATTATTTCTTGAGCTGCCACAGTAAAACACCTGATTAAACGAGCTAACCACATAACAACAAATGAACCAATCACTTTCAACTTTGAAGTTACCTGGTTCTGAAACTAGCGGTACAGATCGTTCAATTGAATGGGAAGAGTCCACGAAGAGAATGTTAGGCTTCTGTGTAACCTACATTTTTTTCTCAATATTTTCACAACCACTACCTTAATTATTTAAAAGTTTTCAAGATCATGAAAAATGAGAAGAAAGCTGTCTGGCAAGGTGAGTAAATGTGCAATGCAAGTAGCCTTGCCCCCCTTATCAAAGATTATGAAGTTTTTCTTGCATGAAATTCGCAAGTATAAATATGTATAGTTTAAAGATTGTGTATTTTACATAATGCAAATTTAACCTGAATTTCAGCATACATAAAAAATATATCATTTTAACTAATATTTTTTTTAGTTTTTGTTACTACTATTAATTATTTTAGTAATTCTCTAACCTTAAAAACTAAGTAGGCAATATTGAGCCCAATTCAAATATACCGCCTAAATGAGGTGCTTTGGACGTATGCGCGCGCACGAGTTCTGCTAGGAGGTGTGGCCAACCTATAAACTCAATATTTTGGTTTGCAATGTTGCCTGTCAATGATGCCCCTTTTTTTAGTGGTTCGTTAGTCGTTACCTAACATGGCTGTGTCCTCTCTTGATAACTTACTTCCTCTATGGGTTTTAGCAAAACAGAACCAAAACTGTGTCTTTCGGAGAATCGTGCTGTAATAAATATTAATTTAACTGGTTGTAACGGCAATTTTAGTGTACTTTTGCTATCGGCTAACTATAGGGAAATAAGTAAGATAAAGTCGTCTCGCAGTGTAAACATCCAAACCATCCCGCGAATTTTCAAGTGATACGAAACTGTTTTCACAAAGCGTTGAACGAAATTATCATCTATAAAATATTGGAACTATGGTCTTCGTGTCACAAACAAGGGAAAGTGTTATTTAAAGCTGTAATGTATGCGAAATGACTCGTGAATGCATGGGAGAACTTAAAGGTTGTTTTTTTATGTAGTTTGGAAGCTGGGTAATTAATTGTAACACAGTAAAGTAAGTCAGTAAATTTTCTGGTACCTATTTAAAAAATGTAGTAAACTATAAACTATGCTGAAGTCTTAAATTTGTACTTCATGATTGTTCTAATAACAGGCTATTGCTTGTTTTTGAAGTGGTAAGGTTACAAGTTACGAATTGTTATAGTGTGTGTAGGCCGATGTTCAGGATTGCTGTGCCTACTAGATATATTTAACGTTAAATTGTAACTTAGTAGAATTTTATCAGCAATCTAACAACCAGGAATTTGTTTTCTGTAATAACAACCAAGTTAATGACAAATGTCACGGTGAGGCTATGTTCGATTTTGCCATCTAAAAGCCCTTACCTGCTTTCACATGACAGAAGTAGGCTATATCATGGACACACTGCTGTTTGAAATTACAAAGTTACATGTGTCTAAATAGGTGCCCTAGATTGCTTAGAATGTCTCCGAGTAAAGCCACAAACACTTATCCTTCTCAAGACCTAGGCAAACATATTGAAATTCCCAGGACAAAAACTTTACCATGAAGGCTGCAAGGGCAAGTGATAAAAGGCACGTTACACTGACGTCAAACATTGCTTGGGTAAAAAGCCACTGAAATACCTAAATTGAGCAATGCTGTTAAGCAATGTGGCTGAAAGTAATGCAGATTGTATAACCCAGCACCGTGTTCAACTTTACAATAGACCTAGGTATTTAAAATAAGTCTCAACAGTAGCCTGAGTAAGGCAGAATTTCAGCTACCAAAGTAAGGGTAATTTGATGTTAGTCGATCTAAACTAAGTGGGGAGGGATATGTGTAGGCATACAGAAGGTTACCAAAACCACAAGGAAGTCAAACTGATTGCACTGCGTTCAAAATAAGAAAGAAGTCTGAAACTGAAACGTGAAGTATAAATATTGTTACAAGTTTGAGCACAAACTTTTAATGTCTTCGGTTCGACTCCCGTCGTGCACCTCCTCTTCGCCTGTCAGCCCGCCGCAGCAGTCCTCTTGTTTCGCCCAACACTGCCTCACAGTAGACTCTGACGTCACCAAGATGTCTTCACCAGTCTCTCTCCACAGGCGTAGCACCTTCCTCTAGCACTACCAATAGCGAACTCCTGTCGAATTTGTCGATTCAGCCCTTATATACTAGGCAAGACAGTCGGGTCTTCCCCGCATTTCAGGGTCTAAAATTAGACATTACATCATGTTTCTGACATGATTTTAGTCATGTAGGCCGTCCTCGAAGGGTTAAAGCGCAGTTGGGACAGGTATCTATGACATAGTTTCGGCGGGATTCCCACCACGAGACACCCGGGCTTTGAGTCATGGGCCAGCCCTCAAGGTGTTTCGACACGGGCCCCATCCAGCCCGCCCTCGGAAACACAGCATGCAACAATATGATAATATATTAAAATGTACTGCTCTTGTAATTGTGTAGAATCTTTATGATTATTTTGAATTCCCATTATCTCGAAACCCTGACTTGCTTTATTTGAGGTTTCAGATCATCTCCTAAATTAATTTGCCAATGCAACTGCTTTAAATGTTCACATGCTAGGTACTTATTTGGAAACTTATTACTTGAAGTTGAGTAACTGCCCGGTCCATCCTACTCTCTTACTTATTTCCCAAACTTTTCCTAAACTTCCTACCTCCTTCATAGTTACCAACTGCTCCGTCAGTAAATTCAATTCCTTCAACTACCTGCAAAGCTCAGTCTGCAACCCCACTATGTTCTCCAGATGTTGTCTAAATCATTTAATTAAAAGGATAGAAGTGGCATGAAAATTTCAAAAGAAAGGCTTGTTTAGATCCTATATAAGTGAGGTGGAAGACATTTTACTTCTGCAATCAATTTCCAAAAGCTTGCTTTAAACAGGGACATATAAAATATGTTCAGTTGGAAAGCAAAAGAGAGAGGGGCTGCACATGGGAATCTGTGACTTTCATCCCTGAACAAGGGCATCAAAGAGGGACAAGGGGCAACAATGTAAAAAATACAAACCAATTTGCAGCATTAAATCTAATACCTGATAATTTTTTTATAACAGGCCTAATATGTAATGCTATTTTAATACCAACTATTTTCTATTGGCACAAATTTTTTACATTTTTGTCTTAGATCACAGTTCAGTAACGAAAACTGCTTGACTGCCATATGATTTGCAGTGAGTCAAGCATGTTTGCATAACTTGAAATCAAGTGTTATGGTTTTGTTGCAGCTCTAAAGGCTATGCCGAACTTCTATAGTTTTGCAGGATATAAGGGGTGAGGGGGAAGTCTGTGATATATTCATTGCCCTGGACTAACAAAGAAAATTGAACAGTACATAATTTACATTTATGATTTACTTTACAACTGGATTAGACATTGCTCTACAATACAGGGATGGTACAAATTACTTCTCACAGGTGAAACTTGGAAATGGGCTGGGGAATTTGCATTATGACCCTCTGTTCCCATTACAGTATTGTCTGTAAATATTTGTAATTGGAAGTCTGTCAATTTGTGATTGTTGGGTACAACACCTGCTGTTAACACCCTTGAATATTTGATTTTTTTACATTGTTTGCTAAAAAATATTAGAGATTTTAGTCACATGTAAAAAGAAATACACATTTTAAGGAACAAAAAATAGTCACTACAAAAATTTTTATTTCGTATCAATTGTAATTTATTTTTGAACTGATATACGATCCGAGATATATCTCAGACATTTGTCTGAGATATATCAGTATTCCTACAATGTTCTAAATTTACTTTGTCTGAAATTTGATTGAAAACTTAATATGACAATGTATGGTAAATCAATATGTAGTTTTTTTGCCCTCGTAAAGCCTCATGGCTCATGAACAAATGTAATAAAATACAGATACTTGCAGCAGCACAGCCCAAAGAAATTGAAGGAATTGGCATATGAAAGTAGTATCTATCAGCACTCATTAACAAGTAAGCCTTACAAAAGCCAAAAACTCAAGTGGCATCAATGTCACAATATCTCAGTTTAAAGTTAGTTTCTTTGCACTATGCACCATAGATTCAAAAAGTTGGCCTACTAAATTGTAACTTGGTGTAAGTTTGACTACATTTTCATACCATCACGAACAATTTTGATCACACCTGCTATACAAATGCATGGAAAAATACTCACACAATATACTTGACGTTTATAAACTTCTTGCATTCCCTCCCATGTCTGCGACAAGTCCATGCAGAAAGTGTTGTCGTTAAGCAATACATCAATGGGGCTAAACATTTTTAAGACAATAAATAGAAGTAATTCCTCACACAGATGTTACCAGTAGTTGTAGTTAATTTTTTCCCTGAAACAAATTTGTTTATAGACCAACTTGTAAATAATGCAGCCTATTTTACAAGAAAACTGGCAAGACCACCAGACCACACTGTGCTACTGCTGTGAGCAATGTGATGTAGGTTACTCTGAAATAAAAGCTGCAGTTGTTTCAAATGTTTTAATTTTACACTGACGTTTACAATAATATTAACTTTTCATACCCTATACACAGACACACTGCATAAATACATAAACCAAATTCTGTCTGTGCAGAACGAGAAACCTGGGATGTTCAAATAGCACATCCAGATATCTTAAAAAAAAAAAAAAAACACATTTTGAGTGAACATTATTCAGCTATTTTATGAATGTTATCGTTCAGTTCTACTGCCATACATGACACCACTTTGATACACCTCAGCTATACGTATGCAATCGCCATGCCAAGGTCAGAAGTTGACGACGAAAACACTGCTGGTTAGCTGTCCATCATACAAGATGCAGACAGCTTGTGTCTGTCTGTTTCTGCTCATCACTGATGGAATGAAGTCATCTAAATATATAAAATGTCTTGGCTCCAATAACAGCGCATCGTTGGTTTTCAGATAATTCCCACATAACAAACTATTCAAGCTTGATAGTAGAAATGCTATCCTCGATAATGGTGGATTTGATATGAGCAGAGGATGATGGAGTAGGATCACTGAAAGGTGTTCTGAAACTTGGATATTGGCACAGACACATGATTTCTATTTCCTTTTCGGAAGGGGTTCATCACATTGTGAAAAACTGGACAATAAATCTTCTCCAGAAACATTGAAGTCAGGATCGTCTGATGAATTGTTGGTTGTAATGATGTCATTTTCAGAGCCTAAAAATTTTATTTGTTCAAATTTTATACTAATAAATAAAAGTATGGTAGGTAAGGTAATTTAGCAGCAAAGGTAATTCTAATTTCTGTTTACCATTTTACTAACAAGTGCTACAAGCAATCTAAACTACATCTCAGTAAACAGTCTCTTTCAACTCATCAAGCTCACAAAGTTAGCAGCATGGTAAATAAAACTTGTTGCAACATTACCTGTGTTGCCAAATTATCCTATTATTTATTCAACGTACCAGAATCTAATCAAATTTACATTCTTCTCCTAACTTCAGAATTCGCTGAGTTCTTGAAAAATATTTGTCTGTCATGTAGAAATTTATTTACATATTACATACTGACTCGAACCAGAATGATCACTGTGCCATAGGCAACACCACATGTACTATAGAACAATAAAGAACACTGATTTTTGGACAATACAAATTAATGAACTGAATAAGAAAAATGTGAGAAAGTGGGTATGTTTACAATTTACAGTTCAGTTTTAGATTATCAGAAAGATGAGGTGTTACTCTGCTTGTTTATGTGCTGAAGTGTCACTTTCCTGTCTATTCAAGGGAAGTGACATCACATAGTTGAAGCGCTGATGTAGATCAAGACCTGACACCAGAAATATAATGCTACATAAGGTGTAGCCGTGAACAATCAAAACCTGACATATTTCTCATGAAAACAAAGCGATATCTGATGAAAAATGAAGCAAAACTAAGATCGGTCGTTTGCGCCCGCTCTGGTCCTGTCAGAAAATTTAGTTATATGAAGTCGTAAGGGCCCACGGCAGGCGTATATGACCGATTCAGATTTTGAAAAAATTTAAACACTCAAATAAACAAAAAGGATTTACAGAAGCAGAAAAAAATGCATTCAACAAGAAACAACTATATTAAGCCGAAAAACTTTGCTGGTCCAGAGAAAAAATATGTATTTAAGTGTTTGGTCGTTAAAGAGTTAAATAAAACCATTTTTCTACAGAGATAAGAGATTTTCTGAGTTGTGTCTGAGGGAACTAAGGTTACTTTCTTTTAGGAGGAGACTGGTGTCATCTGCAAAAATGGTTATGTTTCCAAGTTTTATGCTGTCTGGCAGGTCGTTAAAGTATATAAGAAAGAGTAGAGGCCCCAATATACTTCCCTGTGGAACCCCCGTTTTGATAGTTTCCCATTCTGAAGTTATTTTTGAGTCTTTGTAGTCCATTTCTACAATTTGAATCCGTTACATAAATATGACTTGAATAAGTTGTTTGCCATCCCTTCAACACCTAAATTTCTTAGTTTTTGTAATAGTATCTCATGATTAACAGGATCAAATGCCTTCGAAAGGTCGCAAAATATTCCATACGTGAAGTCTCCTTTATCAAGTGCATCTGTGATGTATCTTGTTAACTGGAATACAGCTGTCATGGTTGATTTGTTTTTTTTTTTCAAACCACCATGTTGTTTACAAATTAATTCATTTTCTTGGAGGAATTAAACCAATCTTTTGTACATTATTTTTTCAACAATTTTTGAAAATATTGGTAGCAAGCCAATGGGTCTGTTGTTTACTAACTTATCTTTGTCTCCTTTTGTATATATTGGAAGCACTTTGCCTACTTTAAGCCTGTCAAGAAAGATTTCTTGTTTAAATGTTTGATTAAGTATTATTTTGAGGGGGTGTAAGAGACTTTTATAGCCTGATTTGATTACAACACTGGATAACCCATGTATGTCTGTTGATGTTTTATTTTTTAGACACAGTATGGTTTTAGCTATTCCAGTAGTATTTGTTGGTTTGAATCTAATTTTTTTATTAATTTGTATGTTGTTAAATATATTTAATTCACCTGTGGTTGGGCTATTACTGGGGTTGATTATTGAGCTAATGCTTACATACTGAGTTTTAAATGCATTTGCTATTTCCTTTTCAGAAGTAATAAGTGTCCCATTTACTTTGATAGCATTACTATCCTTATTTTTTATTGTTTTACTCCCTATTTTATTACTGATTATTTTCCAAATCTCTTTTGGTTTTTTTCTGCAGTCATTAATTTTTTTGCAGATGTACTTCTTTTTTGCTGCCCTCACAACTCTTTGATATATTCTTTTGTAGGTATTATATTGATCAATGGTGTGTTGGTCTTTTGATAGCCTGCTATTTTTATACAGTTCTTTTAGTTTTTTACTGGAAGTAATGATACCTGTACTGATCCATTCAGGTTTATTGACCATACCTTTAGCCGCAGGTTTTCTGTATACTACAGTTTTTGGGAAAGATTCTTCAAAATATAGTAAGTATGTATTTACAAATAGGTTATAGTTTTTGTTTACATCATTTCTCTCATCAATTTCTAACCACTGTTCTTGAGCTAGTTTTGTAACAAAATTGTTATGGTTACATTTAGAATAACTTCTAGCATGAATTGCTTTCCTGGTTATTGTTTTCCTACTTTCTAACGTAACTGTAACAAGCTGTGCATAATGGTCTGATATCCCTGGATCAGTGTTAAGTCACTGTTGTTTGCAAGTTCCTTTGACAAATTACGTAGTCTATAGCGGTACTGGTACTCATATTTGTTGTGCATCGTGTTTTTTCTTTTATTTTATTTTCTAGATTGTAGGATCTTAATATGTTTTCATGTTGATGTTTATCTTAACTGTTTGTGCTATAATCAATGTTTAGATCGCCACAGAGTATAAGTTTCTTGTCTATGTTATGTTTGTGTACCTGTGTTAGTAGCATCTGAAGTTTTTGAAAAAACATTTTTACGCAACTGCTGGGGGGTCTATACAATGAAGTGAGTAGGATGGATGTCTTCTTGAACAAGAGTTCAACTGCTGAGCATTCAAATTCCCCTTCATTATTCAAAATGTCCACGTCTACTTTTGTTTTATATTTGTCAATCAAACACTCGTGTATTAGTATGTAACTTCCCCCATACCCTGTTACTCTATAAAAATTACAAACAATCCTGTAGCCTGTAAGTCATTCCATTTTTCTTTCTATTGGAGTTAACCAATGTTCAGTTAAACATATAATTTGAGGTTTTAAAGGTTCAGCTATGTTGTTGATAAAAACGTTGTAACTGTGTGGCCGTATTTCTAAGTGACTGTACATTGAAATGCATTACATTTAAAGTTATAACATGATTTTCTGCTTTGGACAAATAATCAATTTTATCACTGTGAGTTTTAGGGTGAATGGTACTCATCTTATATTTTAGTTTTGTCTGGTGTGTTGGATCTGGTCCACAAGGTTGTGGTTGTTGACTGCACAGTTGAGGTTGCTGTGGGAGTTGCTGGAGCTGTAGATGTTGCTGGTACAATGGAGGTTGCTGGTGGTGTAGAGTTTTCTGATGCTGTAGAAGATAGGGCTGTTGACGTTGTTGCTGATGCTGTGGGTGCTGCTGCAGATGTTGATGTGGCAGTATGTGCTGCTGTTGTTGAGACTGTAGGTGTTGATACAGTTGTAGCTGCCCTTGCAAGTGTTGATGCAGCTGCAGTTTCTGGTGCTGTAGGGGTTTGGGTTGTTGATGGTGGCACTGTTGGATTTGGTAATGGTGAAGTTGGTATTGGTGATGTAGGCACTGTAGATGCTCTGTCGGATTGTGTATTGGTACACACACAATTTGGCTTGAGTCAGTGTTTACTCTAAATATTATTTTTGTTGACTTCTTTGTCCTGCCTTCTAATTCTTATTACCCAATCAACTAGCATGGTACGTTGGGAGACTCTAGCATTCTTGTGTCGGATTTGTTATTGGATTCATTTTGTTGTGTAGGTTTATTGATAATCCATTTGTCTAGAAGAGTTAGTTTCTGTGGCTGTGTTTTGTTTCGCATGGATAACACAGATTCAGAAATCTTGGATGCTAGATAGTCTTTACCTTGGTTATTAAGGTGCAGTCCATGTTTGGTATGTAGATTCCTTTCTATTTTATTAATGTCGACAATGTTCACATTCTTGTGTGTCATGCATAACTCCCTGTATTTCTTGTTAGTTTCTTTTGTTGCGAGGTTTACACATGATATGTCGGCGAGATCATGTCTATGGGGTATTATTACTACTACCACTCCTTTATATTTTAGGACCCCCCAGGCTGCCCTCAAGGGCTTGTACCGCATCACTTCCCTGATCTTTTGCTACGTCGTTCGATCCTCCTATGATGACTACTGTGTCACAGTGTTTAATGCATACAGGGTTTTCTTTTATCACTTATAAAACTTCATGTTGGGGTGCACCTGGTTTTGCGAAATCTAATGCACTAAACCCTGAGTTGCTGCTGATTACTTTTTGTGTAATATGCTTTGCATGGCTGTCTCCCAGTATCAAGATATTGTGTGGTCTATTTCGTTTCAAACAGCTGCTGTTATTTTTTTTTTTATTTGTTTCTGTGCTTCCTATATTAGGCCTACCTTTTGAAGTTGGTTTGTTGAACTTCGTTCCTAGCAGTTTTATTGCTTCTGTTTTCTGATTCGTGGCTCCCATTGTCTGGTTTGTGTGCTGCTATGTTTCATTTCTTAAAATAGAGAATTTGTTTTGGTGTGGTATTCTGAACCTCGGAGTTTGTATTTGTTTGATTTGCACCACTCATTTTTTGACTGCATCTGTCCATGGCTGTGGCGAGGAGATGTGCAATGACTTTGTGCTGATTTTCTGTTTGGCTTGTTCTTGCTTTGCTTCTTGTTGTCTTGCATCTCGATCTTTTTTTATTTCGTCTTGAAGAACTGAAATAATTTTTTTTAGCGATGCAATTTCGCCCTGCATTTTTTTAATGAGTTGGTTTTCTTCACTCACTTTTCCTTTAATCTCATCATCTTTGTTTGGCGATTCTACCTTGCACGTGGTGCAATACCAATCGCACTCACAGTCTGAGGTGTCCCCTTCGTTAAAATCACAACACTTGTCGAAATGAAACCACAAATCACACTGATTGCATAATACTCCATTTCTGACAACTTTATTGCACTTGTTATTATAAAGTATTTTGAGTTTATTGTCTCGTTTTGAGCATGCTTCTGCATCGCTCGGTGCCATTTTAAATAATATGTTGTTGTTTTTCCTTAGGGATAAAATATATGGGCCAAAGACTTTTTTGACATTGTAAATTTAAAAAAGCAATCTAATGTGTGTGTTTTATACACTCCCATGTTGTAAACATTGAGGGGAAAAAATTATGTTATAAATTTGAAAACGTTGGTGCTCAATCAAGTACTTTTGAGATTTTTGTAATATAACAATAATTTTTCATCCAATTTTTTTTAATAATTTTTTTTCAGTAACTGATATATCTGGTAGGGTCAGTTAGGGTAAATATGAGACAATTTTTACAACTTTATTCGTAAATTACAAACTGTAACAGTGAAAATTATGCAAAAAATCATAGTAAGTTTTGACTGAGGTTACAAAAAACATTGTAAACAACAGATTACTACACATCAATTATCTATTGAAACATAAATACAAATGTGTGTTTCATTTTTAACCCACAAAAGGGGGAATAATGAGACAACCCCGGGTAAAAGTGAGACAGTATTCAAGCAGACTGTAAAATCATGTTGGAGAGTTAATAGGGTAATTGTGAGACAGATTAGGGTCAAAGTAAGACAGGAAAAAATCTCTGGGTATACTAGTTTGCAACACTTTCCTCAGTGCATTGATATAAACAAAATGGCCATGTTTTGATAACACTTACACCAAATTTAGGCTTTAGATACATTTTTATACTTTTTCCTGACAAAAATTACATGATATAGAAAGTTTACATTATTATTATACCATTTAATTAAATAGTACCTAAGCTTTATATCTGAATTTATGTTACAATTTAATGATACTAAATAAATACACAGTGTCCATCGTAATCAGAAAGGTGACAAAATGAGACATTTCCCTTGGTTAGAACTGGGTTAGCAGAAACTGTAGGAGTTCTATTTTTTTTTTTTTTTTTCAAAAACATCAACTGTTCCTGGGAATGCAAACATAATACCTCGACCTTTTCCTGTTATTATTGGAATAGGTAATTTCTCCAGTAATTTTGACTTTTCTACAACGGATACATCATTTTCGTTAAGCTTGAACACAGTTTTGTTATTGTCCACGCTATTGAGACTCATAATTTGCATGTCTCCACCTTCCAAAACTTTCTGAACAGTGGCAACATATTTATATTCATAACAATGCAGCTTTCCAGAACTTTCAAAAAGCACAAGCATAAAGTCATCCGGATTCACTTCATCTGCCATGGTCACTTCCACAGCATCTGTGTCGAGTAGATGAACTTAAAGACTGTCACTGCTACCATGCCAATCTTCATCTTCGCTTGAAGCTGAGTCAGAAGAATCATCTTTTACTCTTCTCTTAGATGGAGGTTTTACTATTGGAACTGATGCCTTTTGAGTACCAGTACCTTTTCTATTCTTCTTGAGCCGGGATTGGCTCCATTTAGTTCTTTTGAAATGTCTACCAGCAGTACGGTTGGATTAACGAGTCATTCTTATCTGACTCCAGTTTGGTGTGGGCCCATATGAACTGACATGCCCTTGTTTCCCTGCCTACGTATTAAGTGCTCCGTGATGACTTCACAAGATCTTATGCTCATCTGACTACGGCTCTTCGGCTCGGGCATCTTCGGTGCTTCTCGGCCGGCCTCGTGTTCCCCTCCTTCTTCCCCTTCCCTTCTCCCCTCCCTTCGGCGGCCGCTGTTTGGCTCCGGCGGCAGGGGGCAAGTTAGTCTGCTGTGGTACCTCGAGTAAGGAGGTGGTAGTGTTCGGTCGCGACCGTGGCGGCACACTCTTGGCGTCTGTGGTAAGTTTCTTCTGTTTCGGTTGTTCATTATGGGTTTCCTCTTTAATTAGTTTTCCCTTTTTTATTACTCACTATTATTTTTTGTCCTAAGGCGCCAGGGTGTGCTATCGCGGCCGCGAACGTCTCACTGGGACTCGGAGAGAATGGAGTTTTCGGTTA
>PNEQ01120793.1:0-12394 GCA_003012365.1 Medauroidea extradentata
CATGTGATTTTGCGTTATTTTGTGCTACTAATCAGGACTAGAAACAGTAGCAGGGCCTAGCTGTATGTTTTGTTAGATACCATGTGATTTTGCGTTATTTTGTGCTACTAATCAGGACTAGAAACAGTAGCAGGGCCTAGCTGTATGTTTTGTTAGATACCATGTGACTTTGCGTTATTTTGTGCTACTAATCAGGACTAGAAACAGTAGCAGGGCCTAGCTGTATATTTTGTTAGATACCATGTGATTTTGCGTTATTTTGTGCTACTAATCAGGACTAGAAACAGTAGCAGGGCCTAGCTGTATGTTTTGTTAGATACCATGTGATTTTGCGTTATTTTGTGCTACTAATCAGGACTAGAAACAGTAGCAGGGCCTAAGTATGTGTTATAGATTTTACGAGTGGAAAGCAGTTGACACGGCACACCCAAGAGAACTGCTAGCAAATGAAAATCTGTTATTATGGAGTGGTGAAAATCTGCACGATTATTAGCCTACTATCTGAATGTTAGATAATAATACAACTGTAGGTTTTCTAGCATGCACACATCTTGGAGGTCAATTTTGCTGTAAATAACCGAACCTTTAAGCATGTTACATCAGTTCACCGTAGTTACATATTATAATACGGCCGCAAACAATGACATATAAAACAGCTCTTCAATCAGATAACGACCAGAAAGTAAAACGACTATAGCTCAAATGCACATAGGTATGTAGTTCCACAGGTTTTTCTAAACTTTGGCAAACAGAGCTTAGTTTGTGTTGACTGATTAATATCGCGTCTTTTGTGAGTTATATAAACATTGGCTTTTACATGGACAACGTTAAATAAATAAGACTTCTTCAGATTATATTCCCTGATAGTTTCGGACTGATATCCTGTTGCCGAAGAATATTACGGCTTTTCCGAGCATTTGAGGTAAACAGAGCTCAATAAATATGACGTGAGATATTCGTTTATACTAAACATTTCATATAAAATCAACAGTTTTTTATGTCAATATATAAAACTAAAAAATAATATCGTGGAAACAGTTACAGTAACGTTTATGACTAAACATTTCTCTATAACTATATAGTCTATACCTAATCAAATACATTTGATGCCAGATTTTGGTATATTTGACAATCGTTTGTTATAAGAATCTTTGACTATGGGGCAAATTGTTAACTCACATTCTACTGGAAAATTATTTTATCTAGGATTTACACGAACTGGAAAAATTGGCGGATTCCTATCAATCACATACTACAATACTAGCACATGTTCAGTTTTTCTCCGATTTAAATTCTATCACAACTCATGTACCACTTTGAGTCAGAAGCGAATTCTACAAGTTAACCACTAATATATCCCATTACACCCGGTCTAACGCCACACTGGCTTCTGACTGGAACATTGACCAGAGGCAGGCAGCAGATACGAGTGTATACATAACACATAACAGTTAAACCATTAAACTAGCAAAATATTCTGTGTCTATGGAGTGGCTTCAACTTGATAGTTTATACTGACGTCAAAAACCCACAGCGCAAAAAAAAACCGTTTCTACCGTGAATCATACAGAATACAGGTTGCTCATCGTGATGGTACCCAGAAAAAAAATTTACACCATCCTTCGAAATGTCAGCGTGTTTCGAAGAATCTCACCGTATCGACGGCTAACAGGGTTCAGTTAATGTCAGTCGAATCATGCGCACTTTGTGTCGTATATAATAAACGCTTAATCGGGATGCCTTCTAGGAAACAACGCAAAGATCTCTGCAAAAACGTTAACGTCTTGCCGAAGAAACTCGCAGTATTCCCTGGTAAACAGGTATCCGTGAATGTGAGTGGAATTATAGGCGATTATGAAAAATCACTCGCTGGGGTAGGGCGAGTTATCTCATGCACCTGATTACGTTTTGTTGATTACTGGAATAGAGTGAAAGCCTGCAACACTACGCAAGGCTTTAAGATGGTGGGAATCTGAAACAGTCTACATATGTTCTTTTTTATGAATAGTTCGTTTAAAGCTACACTCGCAGTGCATTGTTTACACGTTATTATGTTCATATTTAACAATAATATTATTTTTAGTAGTGGACCGAGAAGAGAGGCCATCAGTTGAAATTTCGACCACCTGGGAGGTAACATTTCAAACTCTTGAATCTTAAAATTTTGGCTGACCTAATCTACCCTTGTGAATTTTCATAAGCGCCTAACGTGGGGTCCGGGTAACATCATAGTAAAGGTTGTTAGTGTTGCCAACGGATCTGGAGGCACGTACCGTCGTATGAAAATCGCGCAGGATGATACTGTTGATCGGCGGGTTTTCTCGGGAATCTCCCGTTTCCCCCGTCCTTTCATTCCGGCACTCCTCCATACTCATCTTATTTCACCCCCTCATCGGCGCTAAAGACCTAGATGTTATGTGGAATCTTCGCCATTGTCGAATTTCCACTTTGACGCGTGGGAACAGCGTAGTGATAAGTGCCAGTGTCCCACGCTTGGCTAGGAACATAACGCCTCTATTCGCAGCGTGTCAAACTGGTATGCAAGGTTTTCGTTGTAGTCTTTTTCCTACGGAACTTTAAGTGGTGACCACAACATTTTATTTTTGTATAGTATGATGTAAAGACCAACGCATGCCTCTCGCTTTGCACTTTACGAATTCAGGTAATATTTTCGGAGGTACAGGAGTCTAAAAAATATATGTATATCCCTTCTGAGAGGCCCGAAAATCTTGTTTTTAACAAGAGTGCTGACTTTTTAAAAACATAGAAGCATAGTTTCAAGTATCTTCTTAGATAAACATAATACGAATAAGTTAAGCGGTTTATCGTAAAAACGAATACGTGTGACACGCTGCAACGTCGTCCATGCTCCAGTCGAGGACTCCTCATAAGCGCTGATCAGAACATCTCACTCTCACTCACTCACCGTCGATGGCGGGTAGGTGCGGCTGCTTAGCCAGCCACTCCTTCAGGTGGTCGACACGCTGCCGTATGGTGTCCGGGTCGTCGGCCAGCTTCTCGCGCATGCGCCTCGCCGTGGCTGGTGACGGCGGCTGCAGCATAGAGCTCTTCTCCACGGGAGACATGGCCACGAACTAGACGTCGAACAACCGCCGCTGCCTACTATATGCCTGCTGACCAGGGTACGTTCCAAGGCCGCCCGGACGACGTCGCCGTCTTTTCCCCACCTCACTTCCTTGGGTTTTCTTACCCCTCGAGCTTCGGGTTTTCTCATACCTACCTCACCGAATACCGCCCGAGATGCACAGAAACCTCTGGAGGATGGTGTGTTAAACAAAGGAAACCTGACATCTTGTAGTGGCCGTCTGCCTGGGCGGCCGAGCCGTGTGCGGAGCTCCAGTCGCTAACAGGTTATTTGAAAACTCCTCACAGCTGACGAGCGATGTCTGATTAGGAATAGAATTCAAAACACTTTAAACGTGTGTGTACCCATTTCAGTGTCTTTGAATGTTTCTTGCAAGGGGGACAGAACGAAGTATTGTACTATTGTGGACATACGCCATTGCACTATTATGTCTTCACAGAAATCTTAGAATGAGAGTAAGAAAAAACAAACGAAAAACGAAAAAAAAAATTACAAAAAATAACTTAGTTTGGTTGTAGTCAGTACATCCATAAACAAATCTACAGAACATGAAAGAACACATAAGGAATAAGTCATCATGAAATAAAGGACAATAAATAAACATTTGAAAATATAACTCTAAATACAAAAACAATAATCCGTGACACCCAGGACACCACAATTAAGACAGCACAGATAATACTGGGACGAATACAATAATGGACACAAGACAGGATAACAACGACGACGTCACAGACAGCAAACTAGACGACACAACGATGAAGGCAAAAATAGCACAGCAGATTTATAAGGACTGACTTTTCACGATGTTACCCATTTCAAGTTCACAACTACTTATTAAAGTATATTTTCTAGGCCCAGAAATTTGTGGAAATGGGAGGTTCGGTGGCTTTTCTTATGCGTGTAAATCTTAGCGGAGAATATATTAAAAGTTGTAGGTGTGGCGTGTACTATGCACCTTTCTCTTTAAATAATACGTCATAAAATTATAGGGTCACCCCTTAATGTCTCATACAGGTGAGAGACGTGATGTACGTTCTGTCTCGTCTTACAGCTTCAGCACTTCAAGGTCACGAAGGCGCAAAATACGTTCACTTAGCCCGACACATTAACAGGACTATGTAACTGGTGCATGGACGGTGGTGTAGCGTGTCACGCGTATTGTGCTTTACGAGAAACCGTTTAAGGTGGGTCTAAGGTAAATATTTTCTCGATGACAGCAAGATTATTAGAAACGGTGACAGACAACTTGCGAAACAGTATGAGAGATTTTGGTCAGCGCTTAACATCGAGGTCTTCAGCGCTGGCGAGGGGTGACGTGAGGCGAATATGGAGCGGTGCCGGAATGAAGGGGCGGGGGAAACGGGAGATTCCCGAGAAAACCCGCCGATCAACAGTATCATCCTGCGCGATTTTCATACGACGGTAGGTGCCTCCAGATCCGTTGGCAACACTCTAACAACCTTTACTATGATGTTACCCGAACACCACGTTAGGCGCTTATGAAAATTCACAAGGGTAGATTAGGTCAGCCAAAATTTTAAGTTTCAAGAGTTTGAAATGTTACCTAAATTTTCTGATCTGCCGGTACATCTTCGAGTTGTAGAGAAACGGTTTAAGGACAGTCTCTCTCGTTCCTGCTTTTTAATTTTTTTTTTTTTTTCGATAGGAGATTTATAAAATGTGACTGGCAGTTTGGTTTAAAATCGTCTTCTCAATGTTGACTGATTTTTCAAGGCACAAAATAGTATGGTTTTAAGCTATTTATGTAATTAACGAAATTTTGATTAGTTAACTTTCTAGCCGAAACCGTATAATTTCTTTCTTTGAAAAAAAAATCAGCTAATTCGTATTTCAGCTTTTTCGTATTTCGCAGTTTGTTTTTCTTAGTCTCTTTCTAAGATTTCTCGGACGACATAATATTGCAATGGCGTATGTCCACAATAACACAGTTTGTTATTCATCCTTGCATCAAAGTTTTAGCCAACATGTCTAGGAAGTGACCTTTCAAAGTATAAAACTTCTCTTTCATGAAATCTCGTGCCTAGAGACGAGTAAAATTCGCGTTCTTTTCTGCATTCAGAAGACTGGACTCCAAACAGCTGTACGCTCTTCGACGTCTTCTGTTGACCGACAGTGACGTAATCTGCCAAGGAGAACTATTCTAACGTATAATTAGCGATCTAAATTCACGTTTTCTGTCTGACACAGTCTAGAATTTAAAAAACGGTAAATTCGTGTCACTTTAGCAACAAGGCTTAGTCATAATTGACACATCCTAGGTGGCACCGAACCAATAATAAAAAAGCAACTAAATGAATACAGGCACACTCGTGTGGTATCGCTTAATCAACGAGCATCCAACGGGTGGTTAATGTCTTTTTAGTAAACAAGTATTCTAGGAGGCTAACGTCTAGGTCAGTGACCTCGTGAATTTTCCCGGCAACTACAGTAATTAAACGTTCCACGCAGCGTAACTAATGTGATGTAAAGCTATATATCGTATACGTAAACGACATCACACCACAGACTAAATAGTTACAGGCACGAGTATTTGGCGTATTCATCTGGCAACAGCCTAGACTTCTCAGTTCTATGCATGTACAGGTTGATGCCGAATATCCATTGGCTTCTAACAGTGCAAACGTATAGCACGTGATATCGACACGACTTGTTTCCTTATTTATAACTGGCTTGCAGTCGTCAAATGTGCGTCAAAACTGCTCTCGTCGTATCACAGGAGGAGGAGTGAAGTACACGTTATTGACGTTCAACCTGACCAAGAATCAATACGCGAAATAATCGTGCTTCTGTAAATAGTAAACAGACGTGAAATGACGTGGCGGCTCGTTTGATACGGGAGAACTTCGTCACTTGTTGGCTGTCCGAAGCTGTCGATGCCATCCCCGTGTCTATTTGGCTACTGCACGTTACGACAGGTTTCCTATTGGCCTGGCTGCCGTCTAGCAGGGCAGCTGGTGGCAGGTATTTCCGTCATGTTGCCGGCCAGCGAAGCTATTTTGCTGGCGTGTGTTTCTGAATTTGCCCTCCTACCTGTTACTTCACTTCTGTATTCCTAAATATTCTGTAATCATTAGAGACGTGCAAAATTCACGTTATCATTTGGTAACATACTAAACTTCACTTTTCTATACATAACAGAGCGTAATCTGCGGTTAAATTGGCCACAAACGTTTATGTGTTGTTATTTACGTATGTCAGATCTTAACATAGATCGGCATTTCTACTGTGTTAGCATTCTCCGCGGCAAGTCACGACAATATTGGCCAGCGGGAGACGTCGAAGGAGGCTATATAGTTACTTGGAGTCTAGTCAGTTGTCAGAAAATAACGCGAATTTTGCATGCCTCTACCAACAGGAAATTGTGTATTTACCTTGTTCTAGCCAAGCACCGGGAGTAACCGGTGACTGCCGACATCGTCACTTGTTATTGCAATAGTTATTTAAACTAGACCAGATATGAAAAAATCTGTCTCTGGCTGTTTTGTTTGAAATGGTTGACTAATTCCTCATGGGATCTTTCATGTTCTGTTGTTTTTCTTTATGGATGTGTTGACTACAGCCACCCCAATCTTGCTTTTTCTCTTTTTTTGTATTTCGCTGTTTGTTTTTCTTAGTCTCTTTCTAAGATTTCTGGGACGACATAATATTGCAATGGCGTAGGACCACAATAGTGCAGTTAGTCATTCTGTCACATTGCAAGAATCATTAACAATGAATATGTGTCACCGATTCGAATATTGTATAATTAAAGACATTACAAGCTCTGCTAAGGCATGAGAGTGTGCGTGAAGTAAGGCTGAATCTTACTCGGTTCGTGTTACCGCTTCGCCTCTAAGCGCGAGGCGCTCTACTTCCCTTCGACGAGTCTTATCATTTCTCTAGTGCCCCTTAAATGGATCTGGATATCCACCGTGTATCTTTCAAGAACTACAATTCATCTCTTGGTGCACTCCTAACTGGCTTAATTCCAAAGCGCTTTGTATGATGGGTAGAGATGATGGTATATCGCGAAAATGTTTTGTGCCAACATAGCCTTGAAAACACTGACACAACGTAGCTGTCTATAGAACAATAACGTGCATCAAATATTAAAATAGCGGTATTCTTATTGGCTTAGTCAAATAGGGCAGTAGCTTCGCGTACAAGGAAAAGCCAGTAATCTTTTGATAAGCTGAACGTACGTTGAAGCCTAGCAAATAGTCAAGTTTTCCCGCGATAAACCATCATCTCTAATGATGGGGAATATGACAAACCAGTTGCACCATCTTTAGCGGTGCTCGTCATCTAATTCTTTATTAGACGTTTAAAAAAGCCATCAAATGTAAGTAAGGTAAGCAATAGAAAATGTCACCCTAAAAAGTTCAAGACATAACTCGAGTTAAGTTTACTCTTGGCAGAATGTTCACGTCACTCCTTCTCGATCTGATAACTGTTCAGTTACCTTGCTCTCGAGAAGAGTAAGTGGCTGTTAGCACACAAATCGCCATTTAGAGCGAAAAATTGTAAATTGTACACACAACCGAAACTACAATTAAGTGAATCTCAATGTACTGTGCTCAGTATATCGTAGAAACAAGCATAGACCTAATATTATATGTAATATCAATAAAATTACTCGTGAATAATTTACTGTTAACGTCCCATTTAGCAAAACATTTAAGGTTTTTACGTTTTTTTTTGGTATCCGCCATCTTAAATACTTGAACAGCGTTACAGGCGTTCATCAAGATCTGGACGATTGACTAAACCTGGCCTCGTGACTGAGGAAACATAACTTACTTCGGTTCGTGAGCTTTTGAAAACCCCTATTGTTTTGTAATGATACTAGCTTTAGTTACGGCCCGATAGTTTTCACGAAAAGATTTTTGCCCCACTTTGTTTCAGTGTCTTACGTGCACACCTGCACCTCAACTTCGTTATTATTGGCAAACTGTTTTTGTGCAGAGTTATTATTCATTTGACTGTGCCAATCAGTACATGGATAACGGTGACAAAACACGTCTGTGATTTGTAGGTTCAACCTTCCAGACATTGCATGTTACGGCATCCAAACACTCGTGGCGGCTCGTGGATTGTTGCCAGGTAGGGCTGCAGTTGTCGAGAGCTGTACAAGGTTGTGAGCTGGTTCACTCTACAGCCACTGACACGCTGATGTGCTGGTGCCCCTTGTGGTCACAACACATCTAGTAGCCGGCAAATATTTCATGGTCACTGGTCTACTGCTCGTTCATCAAGAGTGTACAGATCTGACTATCTGCAGTCTCACCTGGCAACAACCCATGAGCCGCCACTGCAAACACTGACCACATAGCAGAGCTGCAGGTGCGCACGTAAGGCACTGAAACAAAGTGCTGCAAAAATCTTTTCGCGAAAACTACCGGGCCCTAGCTATAACAAAGAAGATACTTGTTTAGCGCAACAACAACATGGTTTTCAGAGCTGATGTTGATGCCATGAATATAAATCCTTAACGAAATTCAAGGGCTGAAGGAACGTGATATCACTGAGAAAACTTGCCCGCCATCAAGTACTGTTCGTCACGTTTCCAAAATGTCAAAATCAGGAGCGACCCCGTTGAGAGTTAAATCTTCATTTCCGGCGAACAGTCTTGTCTCTTCACAAATGCACCCCCGTACGGCGAATTGTTTGTTTTGGTAGACATTATGAACTTACAAAATTTGCATTAATATTCATTGGCAGATTAGAATTCACTTCCTTTACATACCCGAGCACAATTTGTGATATTATTGGCTAACAACCTCTATGTGACCTCATTTGCGAGTGTGACCGCCTCGCAGGGGGATGGTCACTTTACCGTGATACTTGTAATTATAGATCGGAAGCAATCTCCGTGGCAGGTCACGCCAATGTCGGCCAATGGGACTCGCCAAGTGCGCCTACGTCAATTTGGAGTCATCTTCTGCCAGTAAATAACGCGAATTTTGTACACATATACTTATATCTATGAGCACGAACACACAAAACAACTTGCCAAGAATTAATATAAACATTCTATGCAGCAAGTAGGAAAGAGAGATTTAGATCACAGTTTCACGCAGTGTCATAAAAGTTTGTGAAGACTAGATATAAGTGTTTATCACGCCTGTAGTAATAGAAAGTATTCCATGTTCTTAACTAAAGGAAATTAACTATCGCGGCTATATTTTCATGGCTTGGTAGTGACTGACACAGGAGAAAAACACCAGTATTGATCTGAACCTTACAATGCAAAACGCCTAAAGGCAACATAGCTGTTTAAAAATATAGGTTAGACTTTAGATTTACGGGACGAAATACTTGTCGGTAAAATTCATTTCATAAAAACGTCGTACAGGAAAAATTAATGTTGTCCACATGTCGACTAAGCGTAACGTCGCAACATCTTAAGGGCTTGGTAAACCGAAAATTTCAATTGATTTAATAATTTATGTATTTGCTCGAGACAGGGATTGTTTTGTATATATACACTGTGACTATTTTATTTTGTAATGAAAATTTTTACCCTTCATATTTTTTGTATAATATTGTTTCAAAGTCCAAATGTGCATAAAACGGTTTTGTGCTAGAAACTGACTTAGCGAAATCAGATAATTCACACTGACGCACAGTGTCGAGCTAACACCAAAATATTTATAACAAATCAAATATTTTTATTGAAAAATTTGAAAATTAAAATTTTTATTTAAAATTCAGTATTTTTTTTAGTAAAACATATAATTCAATGTGGTTTTTATACCTGGCTTTGTGTAGCCACATTACACAAAAACTATGAAAATGAAATTTTTTTACTACAGAAAATAAATCACAAACATGTCTACAAAACAAATCATATCTCGCACAAGTATACACACTATTAAAACAATAGAAGATTTGGATGAACCTGCCCTTTAGGAAAGTGAAAATCACTGATAACTCGATTATTTAAATAACCATCTTACCATTACGTTGACTGATAGCCAGCCAGTAAGTAACGCTCTTGTGTTATGCATGTAAATGCAAATAAAACTACGGAAATAACTGGTAATATGCAACGGCAGCCTATTGATTAACTGCTGCCCTTCCATATAGCAATTTAACAGGCAAACAGTGAAGTCAAACGAGTTTTACTTCTGCATCAAATTTAAAATAGTTTAGAGGTTACAGTAAATTAAATTTATCAGGGAACTACAGACTATAATATTACTGGATAAGGTAAGGAAAATAAACTTTAAAACAGTAACTTATATCTTAAATCAGAAAGTTTAAAAAAGTCTACGTTTTAGTACTTCGGGATTCGGGGAAGTCAATGATGTAAACACAAGGAACAAGGAATAAAACATATTATCTATATCAGTCTATTTACTAACCCTTGCATATTAATATGAATTTACTACTGGATACATTACTTGCAACAGTTTTAATAACAGAAATGGTTCTAAACATGCTTGATGATTAAATATCATGATTACCAACTATGTGCTTCGTCGGAATATTTGCCAAGAACAATACTTTGTCAATTCCGCAGTTATTACACGAGAACAACATAATTATATTTCATTAATTTAAAAGCATGTATTATCTACAGTTACCATGATACGATTTTATTACTTCACTTCACACACAAACTTTGCATAAGATTTACTGTTGACATCCATCGTTATTTCAGACTTCAATGATTCGTTAACTAACAGAGATTTGGCTATACTAACATTGCACTTATATATCTTGAACATGTATTCGGGATGGTAATAAATGGGGTTAACCAAGCTATCAGACAAAATAATCACTTCGACCATGTGAAACATGTTGCAAATGTTAGATATTAGGCACTGATTTTAATTTTTTCCAATACCTCTCGAAAATTTTAAATCTGTTCACGCTGCGATGAAAAAAGGGAGTAGATGAAATATCGAATTCGTCAATTTACGAACGGTTACAGTAATCACAGGTGCTGGTTGAAATCCTTGAAGAAACCGGCTATAGCCGACCAGTTTGGAATAGAACGCAGGTCAGATCTTACACAAGGTCAATATTCCTTGTAGTCAGGTTCAGGTAGGAGACCTGCAACCAAGGTTTCTCCATTTCTGCCAACCATGCTAGTGATCGTGCGGTTGAACATGTTGGTTACCTCGACTATCTGAGTCATCAGGGCTGCAACCTCCAAGCAAAAAGCCTTCAGCTTGAATCTCCGATATCAGTAGTTAGAAGTCAAGAAATTGACACAGTTCTAAAATTTTATTTTAGTGTTACGTCATTATACTACCGGATAGCTTTGGAAATGTTGAACACGAAACTAATAATCTGGAAACTATATTCTCAGGAAGCCGCCTATCACGCTCATCAAATGCGTTCAATCGTAAGGGAAATTCGGCTTTATATATATATATATATATATATATATATATATATATATATATATATATATATACACTAGCAGTCCCCCGCGGCTTTGCTCGCGAGTATTATTCGTAACTGATAATATTTACTTTAATTGAAAAACCTCTTTGTACACAAGATTGGTACTTCAGTCATCAAATGTTAAAATGTCCACGCGGCTAGTTGAACTAATTCTGCAGCAGGATAAGTAGCTATAGCTGTCCACGCGAAAAGCAGTCTTAAGTTTGTCCCTGCCACTAACAGCGACTTCGCCTGGGCCTTATTTATAAAACTGCCAATTTGATGTTCTATGGTAGTTACAGACATCTAAGGTAAGAGGTTAATCGAATGAGAAACATCTGTTTACCCTGTGCACAACCATTGGTGACGGTGCCCTCAATTATATATTGTCAAAATATTCACTTTAACTTTATTGACATTACAAAGTTTCAGAGAGTAGAGGTTTCGCGGAAACGTATTTGGTGCCCCAAACCTGAGATTAGTGAGATGATATATCGTCGGTTTACTGCCAAAAGTGACAATGTCAAAATGAGATAAAATTATAAAAATGCTAGGAATATGTATATGTTGTTCACGTACAATTGCCCAAGTTTAAAGTCTATTCGTCGTTTCGTACTGTTGTGTCACAGTATAGTAACATAGCACATTTTTGTTAATATCTACAATTTATTACTGTTTTTAAACGAAATAGCATTTATGACTTAATCACTTTTGACAGTATACCGACGATATGTCAGCTGATATTGTAGAGGAACCTAAGTGGAAAGCGAACTGCAATTTTACCCCTTTTAAAGACTACATGTAAATTGCACTAATTCGATCTGCCTTGTAGTTTTTGTGTGTCAGAATTGAACGTTTGCACGCAGCTTTTAACGGAATTCGAGCCCA
>PNEQ01120794.1:0-12395 GCA_003012365.1 Medauroidea extradentata
TGATCCTGTTCCCTCTTTATCTCTCGGGGTGGTGCTTGACATTGAAGCGACATCTTTCCAGGAGGTTGGAGAACAGAGACCCACCGAGATAATTCGAGAAGAAGGAGGGTGGGGTATATAAGGGGGAGCTGCAGCAGGAGCGAGAGAGTTTTTGCTGGCAGGTGCCTAGTGTGATCTGAAGTGATAGTGACAAGTATTGAATTGCGACGACTGTTCAAGTGCGTCCAGCGAGTGGGACCGCAGCAAGTAGGAGGAAGAAGGTGATTCTAGGCCAGAAAGATTCTGCGGTATTATATCTTTGGGTCCACCATTGCGAGTGACTAGTAACCTTTCCATATACACAAAACTTATGTATATGTTTTTTTTTCTTTTCTTTTGTGTAAATAGTAGTTACTTGTTCTGTTTGACTTTTATTGTGGTAAATCATTGTAAGGTTATTTTTGTATGTACAGTTGTAAATAAACTAGGTAAGCTTTATTTTCTTTATTTTATCAAGACCTCCATCCCCAAACGTACCTAGCCCACAAGCTTGTAACAATATATTAATGACTTGCCGTTTAATTTATCAGTTACCTCTGTTAGTAGTTATTTGTTTGCAGATGATCTTAGTATTTATTTAAACTGTAAATCTAGGTTAGAGTTATATGAGCAAGTTAAGTCTATCTCAAGTATTTTTCAAAATTGATGTAATGCTAACATGCTTTGTATCAACAGTGGTAAGGTTCAGGAATTAATTATTACACACAATAATTTTATTGGTAATGTTCAAAGTCCTGTAAATTTCTTAGGGTTTGTTATTGATCAAAACCTAAAGTGGGAGGAACATATAATATTATTAAGTGTCAAGATCTCTAAAGGCATTTTTTAATAAGGAGATTAACACAGTGTGTAAATCTGTATGTTCTGAAAACTGTGTATTATGCACATACTCATAGTCATTTATGCTATGGCACACTTGCTTTGGGGTCTTCAGACTTTGATCAAAAAATTGTTGCAATTACAAAAAGTATGTGTTAGATTAATGAGTGGTCTTCCAATTCATGGTCATTGTAAATCAAGTTTAATTAAACTTGGTATTATGACTGTTCAAGCTATTTTTATATTTCAATGTTTACTTTATGTTAAGGAAAATGTTCATCTTTATGATGAATCAGGATCAACACATAGTTATGATACAATATGCTACAATTTATTAGGTGTAATTATAATAAAACTCAAAAAAACATTTTATAACATGTCAATTAGGCCTAAATTTTATAATTTTCTTCCTTTGAAATTTAAACAATCAACTTTGAAAAAATATAAAAGATTGCTGCAGAAAATATTTATAAGATTAGTGACTTTTTTGAGAAAACTTTTGTTGATTATTGTATGACTTTAAAATATATTTTGTTATGTAATATTGCTGACGATTTTGTCACAAATGATGTACTCATTTGTCTCTGCATTAAAAATTGAATTGAAGTGACATTGAAGAAGATCAAATCCCGTCCAATGAATGGAAGTGCAACTGTATGGAAGTATGGAAGTCGGGGATGAAAAAGTAAATAATGAGGAGACAGAAACATTACCTAGCCTATTACCATCAAGTAATTGCTTACCATGTGTGTTTTGACGTGTAAATTTGTGTACATTATTTTGGTGTCTGGCTGTAGTGGTATAAACATTAGTGTATATATTAAGTGAACCAAAACTCAGAATTTGCGAGATGAAATTTGAATCTCCTGCCAGGCGCTGCTATATAGTTGGCAGCCCTTGCAGTCTGTGGTTGGTGCCGCTGGTGGACCAGCAAACAAAGGACAGTCGCGCAAGCAAGATGGTGTAAGTGGTTGCATCGGAAGCGTGGCTCGATTGTATAGTTTTGGTTTTCGCTGGATGTTGTATGCAACCTCTATACAGTCTTTTTCGTGGTAATGCAACATTTTTGGTCCTCCGGGCCGAATTCGTTCCGGGTTTTCGGTGGCTCGTTTCGTGTGCACGTAATGTGCATTTTCGCGTCGGCATTGCATGTATTCTAGCGTGCGGCGTGCATACTCGTGACGGTACATCACATGTACTTTCATTTACACTTCGGTGTAGTTCTGTGGCACATTCTGTGCTCCTTTGTTTCGTTTCGTAAAACCCCGAGTTTCGTGATTGTGTGACGCTTCAATTTTCAGCGTGGTAAGCAACCGAAGAACAAAGGGTGGACGTGAGAATAGACGCGTTACAGCATTGACTGTTCCAGAGCTGCCCTGTTTGTGTTATTTGCCTGGTTGTTTGTTGTCTTTGTTGAAGTGCACATTTTGCTGTGCGGCTGATCAGCGGTGTTGTTTTGAGGTTAGGTTTAGTGTCGTTTGCACTTTTTCTTTGTGTCCTTCTCGCGCTGCTTCAAAGTGTCATGGCGGCTGTACGATCAGCACAAGTCCGCCTTAGGTTAACTGAACATCGCATAAAGCGGGCTTATGAACTGGCATTGGTCGTGGAAGAAGATTCGTCCCAACGAGCCTTGTTCCAAGCCTCGGTGCGGGACCTTCCTAAGCTGCGAGAGCATTTTGACGCTGACTATGTAACTGTCGAGGCGGCACCTGAGGAGCTGTCTGATTTTGATGCAGTCGAACATGCAGCTCGTATGGTCGATTTTGAAGAAAAATGTTTTGCCATTATGGCAGTTGTAGATTCTCTTGAAAGTCAGTCCCAGCCAGCAACCCACCCATCAAATAGCCAATCAAGCAAATCAAGGGTTGCTCTTCCTAAGATATCACTTCCTCAATTTGAAGGTGATCCGAAACACTGGTCTAACTTTGCAAACCTGTTCTCTACACTTGTAATTGACAATGGTGACATTTCTGCAGTTGAACGACTCGCGTACTTGAAGACGTTACTCCGGGGCGAGCCGCTTGGCATGGTCTAATCGCTGCCAATGTCAAATTCTAATTTTGATGTTGCGTGGAAGTTGTTGAAAAACCAATATGAGAACAAACGTCTTGTGGTCGGCATGCATGTAGAGGCCTTGTTGCAGGCACCCACAGCCTTGGCAAGGTTACTCTCTACCATCACTGAAAATGTCTCGGCTCTGGAAGCTCTAGAGGTACCTGTGTCCCAATGGGATCTGATTCTTCTACCGATCATGTGTAGGAACTTGGACAGTGCTCTCCGCACTCAATGGGAACTGACACTTTCTAATAAATTTCCTACTCTAGATGAATTTGTGGCCTTCCTGGAAAAGCGTTGTAAGGCACAGGAGGCAGTGGGTCCAAGTAAATCCAAGGGTGCCCATCCTCCGCCTGCAAAGTGGAAACCACAGTCTTCAAAGTGGGTGTCCAGTCGTGGACAGACCTCTAAGTTTAATGGGTTCACAGGTTCTTTACTGTTTATGCCAGGGCTCTCACCCCCTACACAAGTGTGCAGAGTTCAACTGGATCAGCCCTCCTGAGCGTTACAAAGTAGTAAAAGGAGGGAAGCTATGTCTGAACTGCTTTTCAGTTTCACATCAGTCTAAACAGTGTCCTGTTAAGTCATCCTGTCGACAGTGTGGTAGTCGACATCACTCATTGCTGCACTTTGAAAAGGCAACTGATACTCAGATGCAAGATAACAATGTTGATGCTAGTACCTCACATCAAGAGGGTGGCTTAGTTCCAGCTGTGACAGCAGTGACGCCTGTTGTCAATTCAGTGTCTACTGTTCTGCTATCTACTGCCCAGGTACATGTGTTTAATGCTTCAGGAGTCCGTGTTGCTATTCGTGCCTTGCTAGATTCTGCGAGTCAGGCCAGCTTCATCACTGAAAGCTGTCTTCAGTATTTGGGATTTCCTCGAAAATGGGCTGAGCTAACTGTCCAAGGGTTATCTGACACACCTGTTAGTGTTTCCAAATTGTATGTTTCACTTGTGATAGCTCCACGTGAAAACGATCTTCACTTTTCTGTTGACACCTTTGTACTACCTCGTATAACCAATCATCTGCCCAGTGTAGAAATCCCACAGGGGATACGGACCAAGGTGGCCCACCTTAAGCTGGCTGACCCAACATTTGACAAACCAGGTCCGATTAACCTTCTCATTGGGGCAGATTTGTTTCCTAATCTTTTGACAGGTAACAAGCTTGACGGTGCTCCTGTAGCAGTGGAATCTGTCCTAGGCTGAATTTTGATGGGACAAGTGGCCCACCAATGCCCTCCTGGTGCGAAGTCATTTTGCTTATCGTTTCTCACCACCCCATCATTACCACACATTATGAAACGTTTTTGGGAGGACGAGGAGCTGCCGTCACATAAGCATTTATCCACTGAAGACATGCAGTGCGAGCAACTTTTCGTACGCACTCACTCCAGAGATACCACAGGCCGGTTTACAGTGCGCCTGTCTTTTCGAGACTCGGATCCCTCATTTGGTGTGACCAGGCCACAGGCAGTTAGTCGTTTTCTTCGCATTGAAACACGTTTGAAAAGGAACCCTCAACTGAAGGAACTGTACTCTAGTTTTATGCAGGACTATCTTGACAATGGACACATGGAGGAAATTCCAACAGCCCAAGTTACCTTGCCGTCCTACTATCTCCCACACCATGGTGTAATAAAACCAGAGAGCTCGACCACTAAACTTCGAGTGGTCTTTGATGCAACATCAAAGGGGTCTTTGGGCCACTCACTGAATGATGTTTTACTGACTGCTCCTAAACTCCAGAATGACATTGTAAGCATGTTGCTGTCCTTCCGGTTGCATGAAGTTGTGTTTACTGCTGACATCCAGCAGATGTATCGTCAGATACAAGTACATCCTCAACATTGTGATTTCCAACGAATAGTGTGGCGTTCTTCCGAAGACGGACGGTCCCCTTCAGGATTTTCGGCCGAAAACAGTTACGTATGGTATTGCATCTGCGCCATACCTGGCTCTTCTGACGTTGCAGCAATTGGCTGAGGATGAAGTAGATCGATTTCCCGTGGCATCGAAAGTTCTCAAGTCGGATGTCTATGTCGATGATGTGGTCACTGGTGCCCCTTCTGTTGAAATTGCATTAGAGGTGCAGAAAGAATTTATTACATTGTTGGATAGTGGGGGATTCAAGCTGCGTAAGTTTGCTAGCAATCATCCGGCACTTCTTACATGGCTACTCTCAGAAGACGTGGAATGTCTTAAGTCACGCTCCTTGGATGACGAGGAAGATAGGGTGGTGAAGGTTTTGGGGTTGGAATGGAATCCCCTCACGGATGCTTTCTCTTATAAAATTCGAACTAAATCACGACCTGCCACTAAGCGAAGCATTTTGTCAGCTGCTGCTCGAATTTTCGATCCATTAGGTTGGCTTGCTCCACTCATTCTTCTCGTTAAGCATTTAATTCAGACATTGTGGTTGAGGCAGATGGATTGGGATGATCAGCCACCCTTGGAGATAGTTCAACGTTGGAGTCAGTTTAATCGTGAGCTCCCTTTGTTGTCATCACTTACCCTTCCGAGATTGATCAAAGGTCGCCTGGGTTGCACCTATCAGTTTCATGCCTTTTCTGACAGCTCAGAGATAGGTTACGCTGCAGCTATTTACTTGCGCATTTCTCATCCTGATGGTGCTATCACTACACACTTAGTGGCTGCAAAATCAAAGGTAGCGCCGGTGAAGGTTTTGTCACAGCCTCGTCTTGAGCTTTGTGGAGCCCTGTTGCTCGCTCGTCTCTTGAAGCAAGTCTTGAATTTGTACGATATCATCACTTCCTCTGTGGTTGCCTGGAGTGACTCACAGGTTGTATTGGCTTGGTTGAATACCTCCCCCCATCAACTCAAAACCTTTGTTGCCAACAGGGTGAGTGAAATCCAGCGCCTTGTTCCGGCAGAATGTTGGAAACATGTCAGGTCGGCTGATAACCCTGCTGATTGTGCGTCACTAGGACTATTACCTGTTCAGCTCTTGGCACACCCTCTGTGATGGACAGGCCCACAATGGTTAAAGGAGGATATCGAGTTCTGACCATCCTGTCCTTCGGAAAATAATGCTTCTACTACTGCAGTACAGCAAGAACAAAAACTTCATACCTTCGTGGTGCACCTATCAGATGACTTGGCTATTTTGATCCCTTGTTTTAGCAGCTTATCGAAGTTGCTTCGGGTAATTGTGTACCTGTTTCGTTTGTGTCACAACACCAGTGTTCCGCCTGCAGGTCGGGTGACTGGTAGTGTCAGACCATCAGAACTGGATAGAGCCTTGCAAGTGTGCCTTAAGCACGTCCAGGCAGCGTCGTTCAAGGATGAGTTGTCAGCCATCCAAAAGGGTCATCGTATCTCTGCTCAGCTTTGCTGGACAAGCCCTTTTATTGATGGCAATGAGCTGTTGAGAGTTGGCGGTAGGTTGCACCACTCGAATCTCTTGTTCCATCAGAAGCACCCTGTTACGCTCCCCAGAAAACATCCCCTGACTGACTTGATAATTTGGCACCATCATGAGAAAATCACCACCCAGAGTTGCAGGCCATGCAAAGCATTTTTCGAGAGCAGTAATGGATTCTGTCTGACAAACGCGCGATTTCACAGTGTCTGTGTCACTGCATCAAGTGCTTCCGTGCCAAACCTGCGTCGTTTCAACCACCAATGGGCCATCTTCCGGCAATGAGGGTTCAACATGCGAAGCTGTTTGTTAAGGTTGGAGTGGACTATGCCGGTCCCTTCCTAATCCTAGCTAATCATCTGCGTAAAGTTCCTTTGCTTAAGGCCTACTTATGCTTGTTTGTGT
Source organism: Medauroidea extradentata (assembly GCA_003012365.1). Lineage (NCBI taxonomy): Eukaryota > Metazoa > Arthropoda > Insecta > Phasmatodea > Phasmatidae > Medauroidea > Medauroidea extradentata. Next base: position 6,706 of record PNEQ01120794.1, read on the forward strand.
GCTGCACCACTAAGGCTGTTCATTTAGAAATGATTTCAGACTTGTCAACCTAAACCTTCTTGGGTGCCTTCAAACGGTTTGTGGGTCGCAGAGGTCGCCCTTCAGACGTCTATAGTGACTGCGGCACCAATTTTGTGGGTGCCAGTAACCACCTGAAGGATCTCAAACAGCTTCTGTCTTCGTCTGCACATCAAGCTACTGTTGTCGGGGCATGTTCGCCCCTTGGGATCTCATGTCACTTCATACCTCCTGCTACAACCCCACTTTGGTGGCCTTTGGGAAGATGGGGTAAAATCTGTAAAGGCGCATCTTAAAAAAGTGATTGGAGAGTAGCGGTTGACATTTGAGGAATTCTACACTGTCCTAGTTCAAGTGGAGGCAGTTTTGAACTCCAGGCCGCTGTGTCCTGTGAGCTCGGACCCAAACGATTTGAGCTCACTAACACCTGGCCACTTCCTCACTCTGGAAGCCTTGACTGTGGTTCCTGAACAAGATTTGGAAGAGCTATCCATGAACCATGTCAGGCGCTGGCGACTGGTGCAGAAAATCCATCAGGACCTTTGGCGACGCTGGAGCAGTGATTACCTCCACACTCTACAACAACGCACAAAAATGGCATGGTTCAGGAGTTAGCCCTCAGCTCAATCAACTAGTTCTTGTGAAAGACGACAGGACTCCCTCCACTGCAGTGGCAGTTAGCCCGTATCGCAGAGCTGCATCCAGGTAGTGATGGAGTATCCAGAGTGACAACAGTTCATACTGCGGCAGGATTGACTAAACAACCAGTGGTGAAACTCTGTCCCTTGCCCAGTGACGTGTTGAAACCATAGTTTCAAGGTGGCCGGGATGTTTTGACATGTAAATTTGTGTACATTATTTTTGTGTCTGGCTGTAGTGGTATAAACATTAGTGTATATATTAAGTGAACCAAAACTCAGAACTTGCGAGATGAAATTTGAATCTCCCACCAGGCGCTGCTATATAGTTGGCAGCCCTTGCAGTCTGTGGTTGGTGCCGCTGGTGGACCAGCAAACAAAGGACAGTCGCGCAAGCAAGATGGTGGTAAGTGGTTGCATCGGAAGCATGGCTCGATTGTATCGTTTTGGTTTTCGCTGAACGTTGCATCCGACCTCTATACAGTCTTTTTCGTGGTAATGCAACAATGTGCATGTGGTGAAAAATGAAAAATCTCTAAACAAAATAATTGAAATACTACAGACAAACATGCAAGATTTGAAGTTAAAAAATGAACAACTATAACTTGAAGTCACCAGGTTATGTGATCTTATAGTCTCTCAGAATTTTGCAGTGCCAAAGAAGATTGTTAGGCCTAATTCTGCAAAGGATCTCCCGGTTCCAAATTTCGGCCATCCAGTAAAAAATAAAATTGAAGTACCAGACTAGGTGAATGCAGATTTTTTTCTACAATTACAGTCGGACCCAAGGTTTTCACAAGTTAAGAAATCACATTCTCAATCCAGAAACAAGAAGTCCTGCTTGATTCGAAAGTCGTCCAAACTACTGTTATACGCTGATAGTCAAGGTTGTGGCCTAGCCGAAAAAATTAGTAAACCATCTAATATGGATGTGCTGGGTGTTTTAAAACCAGGTGCTATATTTAAAAGTGTAGTTTGTGAAGTAAATGAGGACACCAAGGAATTCAGTAAGAAGGATTATGTAGTATTATTTGGTGGAGGAAATGATATCTATAGGAATCAGTCATATGATATGATAAAAGTATTGAAAACTTTATTGCCTGGCCTTTCTCACACTAATGTTTTAATTTGTAATGTTCTACCCAGGCATATGTTGAAAGACAACTGTGTAAATTTAGAAATTAAGAAGGCAAACAGCACTGTTAAAAAGGTCTGTTCGCAGTATTCTTTTGTGTCTATTATTGATGTTTATGATCTGTCTAGAGATCTTTTCATGAAGCACGGTTTACACTAAATGGTAAAGGCAAACTTAAAGTAGCTGATATGATAACTAGCCAGCTTAACCTTTGTACAGATACTCGCCATAGTAAGGCAATTTCTCTACCTTGGAATAAGATAGTAGGCCTATCAAAAAACAAAGTTTAAAGTCTAATAAGAGTAATATTTCACAAAATAGTTTTGGTACGAATGTTTTAGGGTCAAACTTTCAAAAATGTAATCCTATTCCTAAATACTCAGATGTAATACATAAGCTGAATATAATGCACCTCAATATCCTATCAATAAGAAATTATTTTCATGAACTTGAAGTTCATATTAACTCTATTAAGTATCATTCCAGGCCTCAAATTTTGTGTTTTTCTGAGCATTGGCTTACAGATGATGAAATTAAATTTAGATGGTTAGCAAATTTTGTAACTGTAAGCTCCTATTGTAGGGAATCAGGATATGGAGGTAGCTGCATAATGATAGATAATAGCCAACTTCAGTATACTAGAGCTAATGAGATAGTCAAAATAAAAGATGCTAGTATATTTTGAATGAATATGACCTCGTAAATAAAATCAATGATTTTACTAGATTAATACCTCATACGGCCACGTCTATTATGTTATCTGTAGATCAAATTTACTATTAAATGTGTGTAACATTGATCCAGGCTTGTCTGACCACCATGCACAATTTATAGAAATTAATGTTATGTTAGTAACAGAAATTAAGAAAATCTTTGAAGGTGTACAGTCATTTAATACAGATGCCGTAAATTACTTCAACACGCAACTATCTTCTGAAAGTTGAATGTCGCTGCATGAAGTAAATGACGTAAATGGTAAATTTTATATATTTCTTAACATCTTTTTAAGATATTTTGAAGAATCTTTCCCTTGTAAATTTAAGTTGTTTCAATCCAATGGTAAACTGTCTAATTGTCAACCTCTTTGGATAACTGAAGAAATAATTAATTCTAGTAGAAAGTTAAAAGATTTGTATAAACTGAGTAAACAAGATTTGAGTACTTAATATCAAGATTATATCTGGCAAAAAAAGTTACATAAAAACATCATTAAACTAGCAAAGCAAAAATATGCAAGTAAAAAAATAGAAAATTGCAAAAATACCAAAGATATCTGGAGAATTATAAATAGACAGATAGGAAGGGATAATAAAAGAGATGATCATATAACATAGTTGAAAATTAATAATGAAATTATTACTTCAAGTGACATTATAGCTAATGCTTTTAACTCATTAATATAAGTTCTACACTCGCTTGTACAAACACAACCAGTGCCAAAGACCTAGGTTACCAAATTAACAAAAATTCGCAATGCATAGAAAATAGTTTTAAAATACACTCTGTTGATGAGTTTGAGTTAGAAAACATTATAAACAACCTTAAAACTATATATATAAAAAAAACAAGATATTTATGGACTTTCTAGTTATATTATAAAAGCATGCTGCAAATATATTGTCAAACCCCTTACATTATTGATAAACCAAGCCTTTGAACAAGGTTACTTTCCAGATAAACTTAAGCTTGCAAAGATTCTACCTGTATATAAAAAGGGTGCTAAGTTGAAAATAGAAAATTATAGACCTATTAGTCTTCTGCCAATATTTTCTAAGATCTATGAAAGAGCCATATATTTAAAATTAGTAAATTATTTGATGAGTAATAATATTATTTGTCCAGAGCAGAGTGGTTTCCAGAAATCCAAATTGACAATGACTTTAGTGTTCCAGCTAACAAAAGTTGTACTTGATGCCATGGACTAGGGTGAGGCTGCATGTGGCATCTTTTGTGATCTGTCCAAGGCATTTGACCTTGTAAATCATGATATATTATTACAAAAATTGTTTTATTATGGAATTACTGGTGTTGCTCATAACCTAATGAAGTCTTTATCTTTTGAATAGGAAACAATGGCACTTTTTGGTCGGAATGGAAAATGGTAACTGATGGTGTCCCTCAAGGTAGCATTTAGGGTCCTGTTTTATTTCTTTTATGTATCGATGATTTACCAGACAATATAAAATATGGCACACTAACTCTTTTCGGTGACAATACTAGTCTTGTTATTTGTGATAAAAAATCTCAACATTTTAAAAACAAAAAGTCAAACAACGCTAGACATTATAACAAACTGGTTTAAGGCAAATAAGCTTGTATCAAATGTATCGAAAACTGAATTTATGCAAATCTCAAATAATAACAGTGAAACTACTCCTGTTTTAAATCAATATGGAAATACTATAATGAAAGGAGCGATTTTTGTTAAATTTCTAGATCTTAACATTGATAATAGATTAACCTGGACAAATCATATTTCATTGTTGGAAAGTAAGTTACCATCTGCTTGTCATATATAAAGAATGCTGAAAGAAAATGATTATAAGACCTTGAAACAAGTTAACTATGCATATTTTAGTTCTATTATGAGTTACGGTATTGAATTCTGAGGTAATCACACTAATAGGATATTATCAAACTCGAGCACCTTAACTTCATGCAGGCGCTTATTTACAATTCACAAGATTCCAACACTTTATAATATCTATTTGATAAATACGCTCAAATTAATTCACCTGAATAAACATTATTACAACTCAAATAATACTGTTCACTCTCATTTCACAATAAATTGTTATAGATTAAGACATATACAATATCATAGCTCTAAATTTCAAAAAAGTATCTCTTATTCTGGTTTTCAACTTTTTAATCTACTTCCTAAAAATATAGCTGAGGAACCTTATCAATAAATATATGAAATTAGTCTGCAAATTAATAGATCACCAGTACTTTTATAATACGTAATTTGATATCCTGGCCTGTTATGTCAGTAATCATGGCGCCACCTGTAGTTGACGTGTTATATGGTTCCTGTTGTATTGAAGTTGATAATGAGGATCACAGCTTACAATACAATGGTTTTTGTGGAAAATGGTATCACAAAGTGTGTGAAAGTAACGACGGTGGAATATAATAAAAATGTGGCGCTCAAGAACACTGTTCGGTGGTATTGTACGTCGTGTGTTGACGAACTCGATAAACTTATAAAATTAAAAGGGACAGAGGAACAGATCAAGTTATGCACGACAGTTGATAAATTAATGGGACTTGTTATGGACATAATAAGTGATAATTCTCAGTTAAATAAAAAAGTGGATAAGTTAATTGATAATCAGAAGGGGTTACCGCAACATCACGTACAAAGGAGGACAATGGACGACTTGAAAAGAGGTGGAGCCTTGTAGTTATATGGCGAGACTCACCAGAGGCGCTACTAGTAACAATGGGAAACACTAACGTAAACAAACGTGTTTTCAAATGGACAAAGCAGCATATCGTTGCTGTTACTGCAAAAGGTCGTATGTCAAAAATTGGCTATTTTCAATTGTTGGCTGGTTGTGTATTTCAGAAAGCACCCTACGTTGTGGCAAAAAGTCGTATGTCAATAACTGTTAAATAAGAAGATATAAACAATTGTCAAAAAGTCGTATGTAACTACTGAGAATTGTTGTTACTGCAAAAAGTCGTATGTCTGAAATGAATTGTAGTTGATGTGAATCAGCTGTGTTTATGCGATGTTTGTTCAACATTTTAACGATTGTTTATGAAAGAGTTTAGCTGCATTTTATACTGGGACATTAATAATGGTAAGAATGTGGTCTAAGCTGATTTACAAAACTTCTCAAAATAGTATAAAGTAATACTAGTTGTTTCCGAATTATCACCTCATTCTTGGG
>PNEQ01120795.1:0-12395 GCA_003012365.1 Medauroidea extradentata
GTTCAGGATGTTCCGTCGCACAGCTAGGAAGAATGGTGATGCTGTAGTGTGGTAGGTATTTCTGCAGGTCTACGCAGTACAAAGGGGTAAATATAACAACATTATCACAGTGTACCTTACTGTCACCACGTGTACCCTTAACCACACAACCTAGCAACCAATCACTTCCATTTTCTTTTAAACACATTATAGAATTTTTCAGTGTTACTTACATTTTTATCTCTGAGTTTTTCCTTCCATATATAAAGGAAAAACTATCATAAAAAATTAAATCTATATTACGTATACTATAAAAATATAAATTTAAATTATTTTATTTTTTTATAGTTTAATTTTTTATATTTTTATAAGTTTGAGGAAGGAACAAACTACCGTAAATAAAAAACAATAAATTTTAATGAATTTTTTTTATTAATGAAGCCAAAAACAAACAGAGAAGCCAAAGCTAACCCGTAAAGATTAAATACAAACAACTCATTTAATAACCTATGGAACGAATTTAAATTTAAAAATAGTATTTTTAAAAGAGGAAATAAAAAACCTCGATATATACAAGTTAAATGCAATGTTTGTAAAAATATTCGTAAACCTTCTCGTGAAGAAAAATAAAGCAAATAAATAACATAAAATTAATATAATAATTAAATGAGGAAAACGAGCAGAGCCTCATAGACAATAAAATATACAAAAAGTCATGAAAAACCTATAACTCATAAACGTCTTCCTCCATTTACTAAAAATTATTCAAGAAATTAATCAAAAATTAAACCAAAAATTAACGTGAAAAAGTCTATGTAAAATGTGAAATTTGTGGGAAAAAATACGATCAATTTTATAAGAAAAATCACGAATGAATTCAAAAACATATACAAGCTTCAGATAAAATTTTAAAAATTGATGAATTTGTGACAATGAAATACATGAAGTAGCAGAAGCATTCGAAAATAGATTGAAAACCTATTCTAGTGATCGTATAAATGATGAAATAGATCCAGAAATAATTTTTAATACTATAAAAGCGATTATAATAAAAAAATACAAGAAGAATTAAGTAAATTTCCAATTTTCTGCTCAATATAAAGAAGGACGATTAATAACGAAGAAAATCAATTAACATCTTTTAAAACTAAAATTGAAATTTTCTCAAAAATACAAAATTTAAATGATTTTAATGCAAGTAGTATTTCAAAAATTTAAACTAAACTAGGGGAATTTGAAGCAAAATGATCTAAATGGGTACTAAACTTAATTAATAATCTAGAGTTAAGAATAAATATATATAATCCATCAAATAGGGTTTATCATGTTGAACTTCCACAAAAATCAAAGATAAACCAGCTGTTATAAATGTTCAAAATAATTATCAAAAATGTTTTTATGGTCTACTTGGTCTGCACTTTACCCCATGAAACATTATCCAGAAATTTAAACATTATATAGCATTTGAACATGAATTTAATAATTCATTTGAAAGTTAAGAATTCCCAATGCAATTAGAAAAATATTCCTTTTTTACTTATTTATTTGAAAAAAGAACTAATATTTCTATTTATGGTTATGGATATGAAGAAAAAAAATAAGGTAAAAGATTAAAAAGACGAGGTAGAAGAAATTTTAATTAATTATTTAAATAATAATGAAGAATAAACTAATAATAAAGAAAAATTAAATACGAAAAGGAGCATATACTTTACCCATTAAATATTACAGAAAATAATACTGATACGCATATCAATCTTTCATATATAAGAAACAAAAATTATGATCATTATTGTTCGATAAAAAGTTTTTCTCGACTTGTACGATCACAACTTAAAAAAAAACTAGAGAAAAATTTATTTGTGATAGGTGTTTACAACATTTTAATTCTGAAGATAAATCAAATAATCGCGAAAAAGACTGTAAAGAACATTAAGGCATTCGAGTAGAACGTCAAAATGAAAAAAAAAAAAAAGTTGTGTATTAAAATTTCAGAACTGTAAGCATTCTTTAAAAGTACCTTTCACTATTTATGCTGATTTTGAATGTTTATTAAATTAAATATATACTTTTGAACCAAATCCGGCTAGTCCGTATACAAAAGTGTACCAAAACACGATCCAATAAATTTTCTTATTATATTAAGTATGAAAATGGTGATTACTAACATCCAGTATATTATAAAGAAAAAAAAATACCTGTAGTGTTTTTTTGTAAAAACGTTAATTGGAAAATCTAAAATAATTAAAGAAATATATGAAAATGAAATACCGATGATTCCATTAACTAATGAAGAAATAAATAAATATTCGTGTGCAACACATTGCCATATTTGTGAAGGTCCATTAACTACTATTATTGAGGGTAAACTAGTAAAGGAATATGTAATGGACCACGATCATTTAGCTGGAATATTCAGAGGAGCGGCCCATAGTAAATGTACTTTAAATCATCGAAACCTAACATTTTTTCCTGTTTTCATTAATGATCTATCATGGTATGATGCACATTTATTTATAAATATTTTGAAAAACATGAAAATGATAATATAATTGATTTGATACCAAACAATGAAGAAAATGTTATTTCTTTCACAAAATGTGTAAATGATACAGTAACATTATGCTTTACTTTCTCGTTTAAATGTATGGCTCCTAGTATCGATAAACTTTCTTAAAATCTTACTAAAGAACAATTTTGAGAAACGTCTAAATATTTTTCAGATGGGTACCTTGAATTAGTTATTGAAAAAAGGCGTACATCCACACGATTACGTAGATTCTGAATACAAATTTAACGAAACAGAATTACCATCTAAAGAAAAATCTTCCCTTAATCTAAATAAAACTGGTATTTCTGATAAAGATTACGAATATGCTCAAAAAGTTTGAAATATATTTAATATTAAATGTCTAGGCGATTATACAGAATTATATAATAAATGTGATGCATTAATATTGTCTGATATATTTGAAAATGTTAGACATGTTTGTATAAAAACATATAAATTAGACCCTTATTGTTATTTTACGGCCCCAGGATTAGCTTGAGACGTAATGTTAAAACATACAAAAATTGAATTATAATTTAACTGATTATGATAAAATATTAATGATTGAAAACGGAATTAGAGGTGTAAAATCACAATGTCGTAAAAATACACAAAAGTAAATAAAAAATATATGAAAAATTATGATCCTGAAATTGAAAATTCATATTTAGAATATTTAGATGTAAACAATTTATGTGGTTGGGCAATGACACAATATTTGCCACGTAGAAGTTTTGAGTGGGTAAACTATAAACTCAATGATTCAAATTATTAGGAAAATATATATTAAATGTGGAGAACAATTAAAATTATGGATAAATTATTAAAAGTAGATCTAGAATATCCAGAAGAATTACATGACTTATGTAAAGATTTGCCACTACCTCCTGAAAAACAAAAACCACCAGGCTCAAAAAAAATATTAATAACTACATTATGTGATAAAGAAATATATGTACTACACTATGTAAATCTTAAACAATCTTTATCTTTAGCATTGAAACTGTAATATTTCATAGAGTATTAACAATTAAACAATCAAATTGGATGACATCATATATTGATTTAAACACAGAAAAGAGGACAATATTGCCAAAAAATATTTTGAATAAGATTTTATAAATTAATGAATAATTATGTCTTTGGAAAAACAATGGAAAATATTAGAAACTGAGTTGATATTAGATTATGTACAAATAATAAACAGGAAGGATACTTACCCGCAAGACAAATATTTTTTGTAGATATTTAGCTGCATTCCATACAAGAAAAAATAAATTATTTTTTAATAAGCCAATTTACATTGGAATTACAACATAAGATTTATAAAAACTTTAATTTATGATTTTCATAATAATGTTATGGAACCAAAATATGGAAAAAATCTTGAATTACTTTTACACAGATACTGATTATTTTGTTTATTACATAAAAACAAAATATTTTTATGAAGATATGAAAGAAATGATTCAACATTTTGATACTTCAGATTATGAAAAAAATAGATATAATATTCCACAAGTAAACAAAAAAGTTATTGGTGAAGTGAAGGATAAAAATAATGGAAGAATTTATTGGATTAAAATCGAAAACGTATGCTATAAATGTTGAAGGTGATGTTAAGAAATGAGCTAAGGGTATTAAAAATGCTGAAGTTTTTAATTAACATTTGATGATTTTAAAAATGGTTTATTCAAAAAAGAAATATTCTATACAAATATGAACCTTGTAAGAATTAAAAACATGAACTAATTTCAATTGAATCTAGTAAAACGGGCACTAAGTATTGAAGACAATAAAATATTTATTCTTGAAAATGGTATTGCTACATTACAGTGGTGTCATTACCAAATTAAAAAGAAATAAAACCATATTAGAAAAATTAATATAAATTAAAAATATAATAAATTAAAAATATTAAATTTGTGTAACAGTAATAATTACTTACAACATTTCTTCGGTGATTCTCTCATTTTTAATGTATACAAGATGTCGTTCACTAATTAACACCACAATACAAATTGTTGTAGCTTCGATTGCCTTATCAAAATCTACTGTTTGTTTCAGATTAGTTGTATCTTTTACTATACAAGTTTTTCGATATGAACAATCAATAACATACAATTTTCTTTAAGTAAGAAATTTGTCTGGATTGTAGTAAATTTCATTATTACGAAAAGGAGTAACCAATTAAGTTTTTGAATTTATAAAATCCTTATAAGTAATGTACATTTTGTCAGACATATTGTCACCTGTGTCTAAATTCCAATTCTCTTTTGGGAATACTTTATTTCTGCCATTTTTAAACGAAATATTTCTAACATAAGAATGATCTGACATCGAAACGCGTCTATCTTGATCTGTATTTTGTTTTCTGTTTTGTTGATTACGTAATCTGCCATATCGTATTCAACTGAATTAAACTGATTTTTATTTCAAACTGAAACTAATTTGCTCCAGCTGGTACAATTATTTCGATACATTGCCAATAATGAAACCTATTTGGAATTTTCGGATTTTTGTATAATTTAGCTTTAATTCCATCTCCATAACTTGTTTCATACTCAACGATTGGCCACAATATTTCCATTTCCTCAATGAAAATTTCGCCTGTGTAGGATGTACTATCTATTTTACCATCTTTCTAGGTATTTATGTTGTCTGTAACAGTGTTATCATCGTTAGAATCATGTATGAATATAATTTTATAACCACCTTTCCAATAAATGTCATTACAATCTCTGATGAATCCAAATTTATATTTCAGTGGATCTCTGTTCCAAAGAAAAAAAATATCTGCACCACGACATTTTACTACACTAAATATTTTTAGATCTGATAATTCTGATGCCGATGCTAGTCATAGTTGAGATTCTTCCAGGGTTATCCTAGGATGGTTTCAATAATATTTCCATGCTTAGAAATTTCTGTTTTTGAAAAATGGAATGGAAAGAAATTCTCACGCAAATCAATAGTTGAATCTTTAGCATAATTTGTATTACCATCCCTTTCTTTCAATTTAAATTGTTCGTATACTTACGCTTCGTTCTGATGTGAAAATGAATCCCCAACTGGTATATCAAATTCTATTCTCTTGTATTCATTTAAATTATTTTTATTTTGATCAGTTGGTAGAACTGTCAGACGTTCGTAGCTCTCAGTTATTTTTTCACGCATTTATATAGAAATAAGTTTTATATAACATAATTTTTATTCATCCATGAATTATGGCTGTTATCAAAACCTAACAAATTAACTAAAACTTTATCTCCTTTCTTTCGCAATACTTTTTCCACTAAGTACTCTTTATCATATTTAGTTTTAAGAAGCTATTGTTCATAAAACGTACCTTTAATTGGTTCATTTCGCAAATATTTAATTCTATATGTTAATGGATTTGTGTACAATACTTCAGGTATTTCAAATGTTTCAGTTGAGAAATTTGGTGCATATCCTTTTTTAAAAAATTATTAGCTTTACTTATTCGAACTTTATCACCTATAGCAAATTTTGGTTTAGAAATTATTTTATTTTTGTACATATTAGCAGAATAGAGGCTTCACTGTTTTTATTTACATCATCAGGCTTCATTTTGATATGTGAATGGTATTATTGTAATCACTTATTCATTTTAGTAAAATATCTATCTATTTATAGCTTCCTTGTATAGTGAACATTTTATCCTCAGTGTTCGATTAAATCTCTTGACAACACTAGCTTTCTTATCACTAAATGTTGAATATTGCATTATATTGTAGGTACTCATTAATTTTTTTAATTATTTTGTTATAAAATTCCATGCCATTATCACTTTGAAGATGCTTAACTTGTCGACAATTTAATATACTTTTAAATGCTAATGTGACATTTTCACCAGATTTATCCTTAACGTAACGAGAATTGCCCGTGCAAATTTAGAAAAAACACCAATCACAGTTAGGTTATATTTAATCCTTTGTTAGTTTTTGAAATACATTTGAGTGAACCTGAATCCCTGCTTGCCAGAGATCATCTATTCCATAAGATAAAACTGCTCTTTTAGGAAACTTTTTTCGAGCTGGTTTATGAATTCCATTTACAATCTCATCTTTAATATTCCCATCAATGAACATAGATTTTTTAGTACCACAACATCTACAAATACATTTTAATATATATATATTTTTTTCCATTCTTTGTTTATTCATACGAAATATTATCCCTTGGAGTATGTTTTTTTTTTTTTTTTTACATTTGAGGCGATATATAATTTAAAATAAACAAGTTCTAGTAAGTTTAATGTTTTATATGATATTTTGAACCATTTGAGCGCCCATTTGAGGTGTTTGAACACCTGTTTGAACATTAAAAATTCTTTATATCATACATTTTATCATACTTAAATGATAACGGAAAAACAAGCTAAAAATTAATTTTCTAAGAAGACGATAGCTGATTGAAAAATTTAAGAATTAAAAAAAATCACAAAGAAACTTATGAAAAAAAAATAAAAAATAAGAACAACCAACGATTGATGTAATTGATAATTTAAGCAAAAAATAGAGAAAGTTACAAATGATAATAATAATTAAATTACTACAATTATTCCCGCTGTTGTAAAACCAATTTTATATAATCCACCAACACTTGAAAGGGAACTGTTTAAAGATGAACACTTTGATGAAGCATTTAAGCATTTAGCAAAGGATAAAGTACCGTTAACTAACTACAGAACTAGATTTATTGGTGAGAAAGTAATAGAGTTTTTAAACAATTATAATGACTGTATTTTTTGATTAAGACCTTAAGGAAGTAAAATATAAATTAACGATAGTGAAGTAACATTTAACGAAGACCAACTTATCATTCACGGGAGACAATATATTTGAACTGATGGTTTTTGTCAAATTTGTTAACATGCAAGGATAATTTAGAATGTGAGGATACAGATGCTGATTATCAAAACTATAGTAAAATTTTATCATATACAAATTCTGTTTTTCACAATAAATGATCCAAATTCGGGAATGCCAAAATATGGCAGAGGTGACAGAGGGGAAAATATTGTAAAACCAGTTTATGAATCGATTAAAAAAAAAAAAACAATATTTTCCTAAATCTATTTGTGTCATTAAAAAATACACAAATCTTCCAAAAGAATATATATGGATGGATGATGTTAGAAAATTTACTGATCGACATTTAGCTATACAATGAAGAGAATGCGGGAAATAAAAATTATTACAATGATAAAGTTGGAATAATGGATATGTTAAATAGTAAAGTTAGTGATTATGTTGTAAACAATCCTAAAGGAATTCCATATCTTATACGAGTACTAAACACAATTCCTCCTTCTTTTTGGGAATAGGATTATTAAGAATTATAATTAATTCTTTACCATTCGTATTTCATGCTCCAGGACATCACTTTTGAGGCCTTGGAACTAGACTTCAAGAAAGATTAGAAAGAAATTATAAACCAATAAATCCTTTAGATGCTGCAGCTATGGATCATGATATTGCGTATCACAATCATAAAGATTTATCTGAAAGACATATAGCTGAAATAATTGGGAAAGAAAGATTTTAAAATGAGTATTTGCTCCAAATGTAGATTTAAACGAAAGCTTATGGGCTGGTGTGACGGGATCAGCTATGCACATTAAGCGTTAACTTGGATGGGGAATTAAAATAAAACCTTATTAAATTTTTATATATATTCTTATTAAATTTTTAAATATACAATGTTAGTAATTTTTTAATATAATCGTATTAAATTTTTTATATATAAATGAAGGTGAAAAATATTGTATTTCTACTGTCTGCTGAGGATCTTAAAATTCTTCACGTTTATTCTTTTTTAAAAAAAGAACAACTTGATCACAAAAATGAGAAGATTAAAGATGGCAAAGGAATGTCTCTTACTACCTCTACATCAGAGCTTAAGAAATTATCGAAAGAAATGAAAACTAGAAGTGGTTTGACTTTTCATAAAGGCGCAATTTACCATTAATTTTTGCTGCATTAGGCGCTCTTGGTGGCATTATCTGGTGGTGCATCAGCTGACTGTAATTAATGTCAAAAATAAGGATCAAGACTTAGCAGAAGAGCGTAGACACATAATTCGGAAATGGAAACACTAGGAAAAGGTATAAAAAATTTCTAAAAAAAGGTAATTGCACTAAGTTATTATGATACTTAAAATAGTATTAAATAATTAAATATTAAACATTTTCGAGGTGTATTTAAGATTTATGAATTACCTCAATCACGACTTAAAAAAGAATGTGGGATAGGTAATTTAGATGTTTCTAAAAATTCTGGTGCACATTGGGTCTGTTATTGTAAAGAAAAGAATAAAATATATTTTTTATTCTCTTGGAGGCCCTCCGCCTTGTAAATTAGCTGAATACCTCGATGACGAATACAGTTCGATGTCTGGGCACAGCCCAAAGGTTGCTTCAGCTACCGCTGAAATTATTTCTGATGAAAGAATACAAAATGTTGATGATGTTATTTGTGGCCATTTATGTGTTATAGTACTAGACCATCTATCTCGTAATTTTAAATTTTCAAAAATAATTTCTATATAAATAATGAATATCTTTGGAAATATGTTAACGAAATCACAGGTTGATATAGATTCAAAATATGATAACTTAGCTATCGATTTTGGTACGTGTGTTTCAAATATAAACTTTAAATACTCTAGTTAGAGATTGAGAATCAAAATATGATACTTTCGCTTTGAAAATAGATGTTATCGCAGATGCATCGGATTTTAAAAACCAACTAAGCAAACACTTTGATTTTGGAACTAAATATATTTATATCCGCCGCAATGGACTTGTAAGGGTTGCTGATATTATTGATAAAACTGATGCAACTAATAAGCAATATTTGGATAAAGAATTAAATTATACTAAAATAACAATTTATAGAGAAATAAATTATAAATTTCAAAATTTAGATAAAGACTTGAGTGATAAATTATACGAAACTAAATTAACAATTGATACAGAAATAAGTCATAAATTACATAATTGAGATAAAGACTTTAAAGTGATAAATTTTACGAAACTAAATTAAAAATTGATGATGAAATATATCATAAATTACAAAATTATAATATGCTTGTTGATTAAGACTTTTACCAAAGAAATATAATTAATGTTATCCGTTTAGTTATGTTTATTACACTCAGATAATAACCTAAGAGAATACAATTTTATGATGGGTGGTCAAATTAACGAAATTATAATATATCCTGATATTCTTACACTACTACTCAATTATACCATAATGCAAAAAAGCTTGAAATGTTTATATATTTTGTTAAATACAAGCCTTTTAGTGTATTACCTGACGATAAATTATTTTTAACAATAAATGATAACTTCGATGTGGAAGAAGGTGCGATTTTCTTATTGAAATGATAAGGATGTATAAATTTTTTAAAAATATGTATATTAAATAATTGATATTTTTGGAAACGTTTTAAAGAAATTTAAGGATAAAGAATGTAGTGGGATTGAAGATCAAAATAAAAATCTGTAACACTTCCGCTGTTCAAGTATTTTGTAACAACTTTAACTATAAATAAGGATAAAGAATTTCTTCCATACTTAGAACAAGTTATTAATGTAGATTTTGAAGATAAAAAACTAAAAAAATGTATCTAATCCAATTTCACCTAATGATGCAGTTATTTTAGACTATTATCAATAGAATATAATACATATTTTTCATTTAGTTGGAAAATAAAGGGAGAAAGAAAAAATAGTGTATTTTGGTAATAATCAAACTGAATACATTTTACTACGGATGGGGCAGTAAATTAAATACGAATTAAACCAAATGATTACGAACAAAATATTGAATTGTATCACAATGTTATTGATCCTAAAACTGGACTTCTTAAATTTAAAAAAAAAATTATTTGTTTATATAATTTGATGTTAAAGAAGATAATAAAATATTTTTAAAATTCCAAAAAAAAATGTAATACTGCTGTTATTATTGAAATCGTAATGTTTTATAAATATCATTAAGCCTTTAAAAATTATTTAATTTTATTATGATATATCCATCATTTAACTTTCATGTCATATCTATGGTACTAAAACCCTAGTCTTTAGCTCAACATTTTGAACAAACTTCTCTAAATGTTTCAAATTAGATATCGCCACCAACAAAATCTCTATTAATATGTTTAAGATTTTGTCATCCTGTCTAAATATACAAAAAAAATTTAGCATCATCTCTCATAAGTTGTTTCGGTACTTTTGAGTACAATTGAGCTAAATAAATACAATCAATATTTTTATGCGTGCCACAAAAAAAATAATCTCTCCATATCTTGATTGTCCAGTATAACATCATCAAAAACAACAACAGAATCGTTACAACAGTGATAAACATCAATAATTTATTCGGTTGAAGAAAAAAAATATGCAACTGGTTCATTAATTAATTTCATTGCTGTGTCAGTATATTCCTTAAAGCAATAGATTTTGGTTGATTTAAACTTCGTGAACATTTGTATAGAGTACCAAAATTCAACCATCCTGGGGCATATATAAAATTATCTATCATAAGCATGGTTTTATCACTGTCAGATGCGCCAGTAATCAAGCAACGGATATTATCAGGTAATAATTCTCCATAGCTTTTTTGAAATAATATTGTCAATTATTCTTACTTTTATATCCCAA
Organism: Medauroidea extradentata; assembly: GCA_003012365.1. Lineage (NCBI taxonomy): Eukaryota > Metazoa > Arthropoda > Insecta > Phasmatodea > Phasmatidae > Medauroidea > Medauroidea extradentata. The sequence continues at coordinate 11,226 of PNEQ01120795.1, forward strand.
TCTATCTTTCTAGGTTTGGTATTCATTTTATTTAAAATAAATGTTTTTCTATATAAATGAATGAAATATTTAAGTTATCAGGCAAGGAATCAATCTTAAATAAAAACTTCATTTTCATTTAGAAATAGAAGAACATTCGGTTGGTTTGATTCAGTTTTACACAACATATTTAACACCTAACATTACACAGGAAAATAATAAGATATATTTTATAGATCAAAATGGGTTAGAAAATACAATCGAGATTCCTGTTGATCAATATAATGCAGGAGATCTTGGAAAAACTACAAAAACGATTTCTCTATTCAACAAAACGTTAACTGGTGCGAAATGAAACAATATTATATAAAATCAGAAAAGTTAACAAACAGTGTAAAAATAAAATGTATTTATGATATGTTGTTTGATAAATCAGAATCTGTTGGTAAAATTTTAAGTATTACGCAAATAAAGTCTTAGAAAAAAACTTAATCGGGCTGATACAGTTCCTAAAATTACTCAATTTGAAACAAATAATTTTCATTGTAATATAGCAAATGGCATGGCTCTAAAACATCACAAATACAATTATAGAGGAACTAGTATTATTGCTTCATGTAAGCCTAGTTTTACTTTTGGTGAACAATTCATTACGAACCAAATGATCCATTATAGCATTTCGCTATAGAAAGATAGATTTTTTTTATAATAATATTGTAGGTTAGTGTTTTCTTAATTTTTTTTTGGATTGTAATTAATTTAAGTTTTTTTTGTTTTTTGCTAGTAAGCAAGTTAATGAACGTTTGTTTTAGTTTTCTGAATTAGGCCGTTAGTTAATGAATGCACCCTTCTGCTAGCTAGCTAATTTATTTATTTATTTATTTTTATTTATTTTAGGATTCACATCCTAAGGGTTAGTTTTAGTTTTTTTTTGTTTTCTCGCGTTTTGGATAGAGTTTTTTTTGTAATAATCTCTACCCCCTATGCCTAGTTAGGCTCGTGATTATGACGTCACGGTGGCTTTAGAGATAGCCGAAAGGGTAAGAGAAGGGGAGTCTTGGCCAGGATATGGAGTAATGTAGACGTTCGTGACTCGCGTCGCTCAATTAAGTCTTCGTTTTGAGCGCCATCCTAATACTTTTAATAGTTTATTTGGGCCAAGATACAGTATTAGGTTAGGAGGCAGCTAAG